>NKCJ01000001.1:0-199190 GCA_003947015.1 Fusarium sp. AF-6
AGACAAGATGGACTATCATCCGTGGTGCGATACGAGTCAAGGAAGAATGCCCCGGGCGGGTCAGCATGCCACGACTTTTGCCGCCGCTCAAGTTGGGTAACCGTAGATGTGAAGCAGGGGCGAGAACCGCCACTTACACCAAACACCTCAGCCTTAACCATCTTCATGGCTAGCAACTTCCCATTCTTGGGGTCCGGTCTCGAGGGCAAACGTCTCGACGCTCTGGCTGAGTGAGTCCTTGATGTCAAGCACCTTCATCTGGTTCATTTCACTGCACCGAGTTGCTTCGTTGTCGATTTGCCTTACCCGGACGTAACCGTGCGCGACTGATATGATGGCCGTGCAAAGTAGCAGACCATTTTGCATGGCTGTCACGAATAAACGAGGACACACTTGGCAGTCGATTGCTATTGCCGCACTTCTGAGAACCTCCCGGAGCAATCCTAGATTCGACGGAAACGGGAGATCTTGATCTTGCCTGATCCTATCCATCATCTGAGTAAGGGCAAAGACGCAAGCGCAGGATTCTCTTTGGTGAGGACCGCTTGAGTTGAGTTGGCTCCGAGTCTAGTGGTAAGTGCAGCAAGTTGTATGCCTGCGGGAGTTCGCAAAGGCTTCCTCTATCAGAAAACATCCATGTGCAATGATAGATCACTTACTCGCCCATGAAAGACATGAGATCCCCGCCTCCCTGCTCATCCATCGAAGGGTTCCCAAATTCCCATTGATCACCGTTTTGTGGAGAAGGACCGGAGATATTAGGCCTTTCGGACATATTCGTATCGTTTTCTAGAAGTAAATCACTTGCCAAAGGATCTTGCCTCGGTCTTTTGGGCCGTCCACGTGGTCTCAGTACTGAATAGATGCAATACGCCCCCTCCCGGCGCAACGAGAGCAAGTTGGTGTCTCGCCGGTGCACCTGGCCTTTTTGAGTCCTTGGGTAATGTTAACTCATGCGCGAGCTCACACGGACTCTTCAGGAGGTACATACTACACTCATCACAAGCCGCCCTCCGCGGTTCCTCCCCTGTATTTGTCGACTGTGGTTGGAGCTCATATTGAAGTTGCATCTCAAAGGAGTTGCCTGCCTAGATACCCTACAAAGTTGGAGACAGGTAGTGGAGAGGTTTAAGTTTCTAGCTCTCGTCTTCGGTCCGACCATTGCCCCAAGATCCTTGGTTGTGTCTGGGTATTGATCTCAGGACATGACTCGGGAGTCACCAAGACAGGGCCTGATAGCTTACGAGGGCTGTGACAGAGAACTGTCATAGTCTTAGGCCGGTCACAAGATTCGACAAATTTTACAGATTCCTGATTACTTTTGTCTAAAAGCATGATGATAGCAATGTACCTCATGTTTTAGGAAAGTGAGGGGAAGGAGAGCCGCGTTCCGAGCGCGGTCCGGCTGGGTCATCTTATCACCAAAAAGACAAGCCCCATTCCATGGTGTTATTCTCCGTAATATATCCTCCGCCCTTCAGAAAAATCTCCGGACGACTAACTTGAGAGTTCTTAAAGTCGTTGGGTCTATCTTTCTCGATTATACTAAATCATCATCATTGCTTTTATCATTTGCTATTATTATTATTTTCCCGACATGAACTGGGCCCAGAAAGTAGAAGAGAAGCGTAATAGCTGCTCGGAAGCAATTCCGCCAGACTGGAAGATCCCCGAGACAGTCTTGTCACTCCTCTCATGGCCGCTCGAAAGCAACATCAATAACCTCATCAATGTAGACATTGTGCGGCTCTGCCAGGTTCTAACTGAGAAGGAACTGGACATCACCGAAAACCATGGCACCGAGGAGCTGCTCAAACAACTTGCTTCGGGGAAGTTGAGCTCCGTCGAGGTAACAACTGCCTTTTGTAAGAGGGCTGCTATCGGTCATCAACTTGTGCGTATCGCCTTTACGCACCCAATCATGAAACTAGTCAGAGATGTCGTTCGGGAGACTCACTGTATTTTATAGACGAATTGTCTCACCGAGATATTCTTCGATGAGGCTCTCAAACGAGCGAAACGTTTGGATGACCTCAGGGAACAAGGCCAGCCTTGTGGTCCACTCCATGGTCTTCCTGTGTCTCTCAAAGACTCGTTCCAAGTCTCTGGGACTCAAAACACACTCGGAATTGCCTCGTTCTTAGATAAACCAAAATCCACCTCCAACTCTGTTCTCGTGGACATGCTTCACAACCTTGGGGCAGTAACATACGTCAAAACCATCATTCCTCAAACACTAGCTGTACGTAGCTTCCTATTTGCTTAAAAATTCATACTAATATCCCAAAGACTGTAGATAGCGAGAACAACATATTCGGCAGGACCTTGAATCCCTGGAATACCATGCTCGGTCCAGGAGGTTCTAGTGGTGGCGAAGGGGCGCTTATCGCCTTCAGGGGCTCGCCTCTTGGCGTTGGTACGGACGTCGGAGGTGAGTTGAATCCGTTCACTTTTTTTACAAGTCCGGATACTTATTCTCTGGTACAAGATCTATCCGTATCCCCTCTCTTTGCTGTGGTGTGTACGGTTTCAAGCCGTCCATTAACCGAATACCGTACGGTGGTCAGCAAGATTGCACAAAGCCCGGCATTCCTGGCATCACTCCCGCTGCAGGTCCTCTCTGCCATGATTTTGGAGGCTTGAATATCTTGACAAAAGCGGTGCTGGAAGCTGTTCCGGCTAACTATGACTCTATGGCCATTGATGTGCCATGGAGGAACATCTCGGATGTTTGCGAAAATAAACTGAGGATCGGTTTGCTTCCCGAGGATCCCGTTTACCCTCTTCACCCTCCAGTCGCCCGCGTGTTGGCCGAAGCTGCCAAAATATTAGAAGACAGCGGTCATCAAATCGTGCACCTACCGTCAAAACAATGCCATGTCGCCGATGCAACCGAGGTTACCTGGCCCATCTTCCTCATTGACGACACTGCTTACAAACACGTCGAGGCTGGAGGTGAACCTCTGGTTCAGTCCGTCAAGTATCTTCACGGCATGGCGAGGAAGTTGGAACGTCGCTTCGTCCCAGAAACAGATGGCCTCGATCGCTTGGATCGCTTGGCAGTTTTGAACACAAAGAAGACCAAGATCATTAAAGACTGGAAGTCGATTTGGAATGATGTCGACGTGGTGCTCTCCCCCCCAGCACAAAGTACCGCGGTTGAACACGACAAGTTTGGACTGCCACCTTATACAACCTTGACTAACCTCATTGATGTGAGTCTGCATGGACTTTCGAAGCGCACTGCTAATCATAGATGAACCAGTGTCCCTCATGCATTATACCTTTTAGTCGAGTCTCGGACGACGACCTTGCTGAGCCGTTTGCCAAAGGGCCAAAGCAAATTGGACCAGAGTATGAGTGGCCTGAATGACAGACTTCAACGACGTGGGGCTAACATGATACCAGATAATCCCCATCTCGTTCGAGGTGCCCCTTGCTCAGTTCAGCTGTTTACAAAGACGCTACATGATGAGGAGTGTTTGGCATATGCTGAGGTCATTGATGGGTGCCTACGGGCTAGTGGGAAACGATAGCCAGTGAACCGGAGCGATGTTTTACGATTCCATTACCTCTTGCTGATAATGGTAGGGGCCATGTTGGGCTATGGAAGTTGGGGTCTTCTAGCTCAGTTGTCCTGTGCTTCAACTATAACAGAGAACACATTTCCAATACATCAAAGCATCATATCCCAATGCTAACACAGCGGCCTTTGCTATGGAAGTTGACAGATTAGAGTAGAGGCTATTCAAGGCACACAACGGTTGCAAACACAAGTAGGATTTGTGGTCAACAGTCCTCACCTTTCAGTTAAGACGCTTGGCATCAGGTCGACTTAGCAACAGATTTTGCAAACTAACTGCTCTATGTTGCCTCGGATGTTCCTCTGCGAAAACAAACTTCTAATTCTAAGATGAGAGAACCTTGTCCATAACTTTGATAATTCCTTTAATCTCATTAACTAGAACGTCTGGTCAGCATAAGGGCCCGGCATTATGATCGGAGAACTCACCTGTCGTGTAATGGGCCATGCTGATACGAATAATTCCCTCGTCTGTCTGGCCAAGGAGCTCGCAGACGAGCCTATTGGAGTAGAAGGCTCCCCAACGGAACCCATAGTTGGACTGGGCTTCGACAGTTTCGACAAACTTTCGAGGGCTCCATCCGTCAAGGCTGAAGCTCACAGTGGCAAGCCGCTTGCTTGGGTCAGCGCTCGTCTCTCCCCTCACCGTGATATCTGGTCGCGAGTTGAGGTAGTCGAGGAGGACCGACGAGAGCTCGGCCTCGTGTGTAATCATGCTTTCCCACTCATGAGCTCCGCTAGTGAGATACTCGACAACCTTGGAGACGGACTGCACAAGCTCGTAGTTACCTCCAGCCAGTGCCAGCTTATCTTTGAGCGTTGCGGAGGGGTTGAAGAAGTGACCCAACGATTTCATGTGCTTTTGCGCGCCATGGCTGGCGTATAGCATAGAAACATGAGGCCCATAAACTTTGTACCATGAGAAGCAGTAAAAGTCGACACCAAAGGCTTTAACATCGATGGGCCTATGGGGCGCATACGCCACGCCATCCACACAGAACAAGGCCCCGGGAATCTTATGCACCTCACGGGCGATAGCTGGGATGTCGTGGATGGTGCCAAGGATGTTACTCGAGTGCGTGCAGGTGACCAGCTTGGTGCGTGGTGACAAGAGCTCGGGGAGGTCGCTGGCGAGGAGCTTTGGGTTGGTGAGATCCTTTGGCGTCCACCATTTGAGGACCAGCTTCTGTCGAGCAGCAAGATCTACCCAGGAGGCGATATTGGCCTCATGATCGACCTTGGAGACAACTAGCTCGTCTCCCTCGTCAAACTGCAGCGTGTACGAGAGATTGCGAAACAGCTGGGTGGTTGAAGATCCGAAGACTGCCACAGACGTCAGCATGTGGCTTGTACCGTGCAGAGAACAACGAGGAGTTCGAACCAATCTCATCCGTAGAAGCGTTTATGTATTTGGCACCTGCGGCCTCGCCCTCATCGAAGAGAGCGTTGCACTTCTGTCCCACGGGATAGGTAGCTCCCAGCTGCACATTGTTATAGGAGAGATAGTCCCGGATCCTGGGTCTGTTAGCTAAACTGACCGCTCACCAAGTCCTGCGCGGCAACTGACGAGTCAATCACGGTGCCCAGCGTCTGGCTTCCGCCTGCATTGTCAAGAAAGACCTGGTCCTGTTGAAGAGCGGGAAAGGCCGCTCGGATGGCGGAAACGTCCAACTTGGACATGGCGGCGAGTCTTTTGTTTTTATCAAGCTGGCTCTGGGTAATGGTAGTGGTAGCTGGCTATACGCCCTTTGTTCAGGGTGTCCTTTATGTCCTCAACTGGATGACTTTACTCCTCTAACGGCAGAATTGAAAGATGATGAGAGTGTAACTTATCAAAACTGGGGACGATCGGCCTTCATGACTTGGAGTGGGGCCCAGAGAGGGGAAGCTCGAATGTTGGCCGAAGGATCCTCCTTCGGTCTACGAGTGGCCAATCAAGTAGTGATCGCCTCTTTTGCTCGGGGCTTTAGCAGTGTAATGACAAGCTGGGGAACCCTCAAATTGCCTAAAATGGCCAATGGGACCAGCCAGTAACCATCTGAAGGATTACTTGCAAAGGCCGTGCTGACGAGTACTGGTAGCGTAGGGCGTAGATGACATATGGCTAGGTAGGTAGGTATTGCTGGGGTTGCCAGGATGAGCGAATCAAATCCTGTCATTCTGTATCCACCTTCTCAAAGGAAAGAAGAGATAGCATATTTCGCCAGCACTCCTATTTAATGCGCAGAATATTAGTAAATAGGTAAAGATTAAAATTATAAAAAAGAGAATTTATATAGAATTTAGAGTAAAATTAATTTATTTTATATTTTTATTTATTTAATTTATTTTAAATTATGCCCCTATGGTCCGACGAAGCTATCGCTTATATACCTTTTGTCTCCTATTTCTTTCTTCGTCTCAGTGCTAGGCAGACGAGTAGCAACATGGCAACAGCTAACCTGGATGGGGCTTTGGTGTCGCCACGATAGGCCGAAGCCATGGACTTAGCTATTAACCAGTGTTTTACTTTCATGATCGGCCTACTTTGGAGCTATCAGAACGTAGGAGTGTCCATGCCGGCAGCTGAGCGACACCCAAAGCCCTGCTTCTATAACGTTTGCAAAAGAGCATGGAATTAGTCCGGTACTTCTTTGACATACCACAAGGTAGCTCGGAACCTGATGCCATTCTCAAAGCGTTGCTGAATAGGCCGATCACTGAGCGAACAAGATGCCAGCTCTGGCCTAACTTGAGGAGAAAGTTGATAGAATGATGATCATCCATTTCACCGACGCTGTCATGATTTTTGAAAGTGTTAGCTCTCCAGATGGTCCGGTTAAAGCAGCCCAGAAGCATCTGCATAATCACCAGCACGAGTATCACTATCGCCAATAAGGGCAGGCACGTGTCGTAAGTGTTGATGGCATTGCCCCTTCGTATACATGGTTCATAACAGTTGACTGCCCTTTTATACGGGCAGTGCATACAATATGTTAGATCGAGCTGCAATACATGTATGGCTATATGTGATTGGTACTCACTAGGACCTCTGCTGCGTATTTACCATGAACTAATTCCTATCAGAGCACCGTTCGGTAATCCGTGCCTGGATCACAAGATTTGTTGCGGAACAGAATTCTTTCCGACCATTTCAAATACCGCAGTGGGAGGTATAGTTGCCGAAATGTTCTCCCTTGTCATGAGTATTTGTAACATGCCGCTCCGAGAGGGCAACCTTACCTACACCATCAGCACCCAAGAACAAGCGATCTTCCTATTTGAATGTGTATTCTTGCGCAATCTCAGCAGTAATGTTGCCCTCAACACGGAAATACCCCCAGGCAAGAGTGTCTCGGTCTTCTCGCTGTTTCGGTATCAACCTATGCACCAGCAAGTTAGTTGATCAACACAAGGGATTTACACGCGGGTAATAGCCATTATATAGTTTAAAATACCTGCCAAGTTTAATATGTAGTAGCTGAGTAGTAGCCAAGGTTTACAGGTACTAGTAGTAACATTCCACTAACAAACAACTTGACAATACCCATACAGCATAGTAATAGTCACTGTAATACCTGAGTCTCTCCTAAAGTGACGAAACAAATCTAATGAGCCACCAGAGTCAATATCTAGCCCCCGTCCCAACGTCTTTAAATATGCAGGCCCATCACAGATTCTGCTTCACCCGCGACGCCCGGGCCAAAGCTTCCAAAGGCTTCGTATCCGCCAAAACGGTAGCATAGGAGCCAAATCGCACATGAACAGGGCGTTGCGGCTTTGGATCCCAGCAGTAGAACCTCCCAGTGGAACGCATGTGCTCCAGGTCAATGACCACGATGGACTCGACAGGCATGATTGTCTCAGTCCAGAACAAGAGAAAGAGGTTGTCTCGTAGCTTGAGCATCTTGCACTCCTCTGCGTCTGCCAGCCCCTTCTCGGTTCCGTCGAGGCAGTGCCAAGTAAAGGTGCCTTTGTTCAAGTAGATGTGTTCGTAGGCATCCCGAGGCGTGTATCGGTACAGTATGTGTTTTCCGATCAACTCCTCGGTCTCTGGGAAAGATGTCACTGCGTTAATGCCCTGCGCGTTGGCATTCATAAACTTGGTCCAGGTTCTGCGCTCCCCCTTGAGGTCGTGGAAGCCAGAGACTCCGGCGATGCATTGACCAGTACTGATGTCCAAGACAAGGGTGACCTGCTCCTCGTATGCAGGCTTGTAGAAGTCTATCAAGAAGATGTCTGGCCGAACCTCATAGGCTTCGTACTCGGCTTCTCCAGTGAGGCCCTTGTCCTTGCCTTCCAGGATATTCCACGTAAGCTTGCCCGCATCGCCAAAGATGTGAGAGATCTTGTAGCCGTTGTCAAAGGTGTGCTCAATGTTTTTGCCGGTGAGTTTGGAAGTGGAGGGCATGAGATGTTCCCGGAACCCATCTGCCATCTCCTCAAGAGTTGGCCACTCTGAGACGGGAACAAACTTGGGGACGTCGGATGTTGTTGTCATTTTGAAAGTGAGATGGCTTGATGGGGATGTTTTTGAAGAATGAAGTATGTTTCGGTGAATGATCCAGACTTCTCTCATACTATCACTCTACATTTATAATTGAGCTTGCTCCTATTATATGGGTCGTCAGAGTGCCTAGAGAGGGGAGTATCGTGGGCCATTCCATGTAATGCGGGGAGATCGGACTTGCTGCCCCGAAAAGGTTTGGCTCAAAAATGATTCGGACGATGGAAAGCCGAAGCTCCTGCATAAGGGTCAGGAACTCTGTAACAAACGAGGGCCTAGCAGGTAGTCACTAGCGTCTACCTAATCTTTTCCATACAATCAAGATCCCATGATGGCTTGATTAGTCTCTATCCATGAGACATATCTGTTATCTGTGATAGGAGATACGTACTGTGCCGACGCATGTATCTATCGCTGATATCAGGCCCTACATCTACCTCTGTTAGTGTTTGTGGCAACTCTAAGATTACGCTATACTTCTTTGGGAGAAAAAGTCCGAGGCTCCACCCATGACGACTGACTTCAGGAGATTGCCACGACATCATGACTTCGGACTTTGACTCGGTTGCAGAGCGAGAAATAAAGACCGAAGTCCCGAGATCAGCTTAAGTTTCACTCTTTCGGACTTTCGGAACTGTTCCGAGGCAGTGAACCTCCGAAGGACTCAGATATCAAGTCTAGATAGTATACAAGATGATCTCACATAGACCATGAACGAACGAATGGTCAAGGGTTGTCATATTCATCCAAGAATGGTTTCGAGCTTTTTTTCAGTCATGACATCGATCCAATGAACATCCATAACATGCCCTTGTCCCGTGCTTGATACCATCGAATCCATGCGCGACCAGACTTCCTCCAGCATTGTGCCAACGCGGTTAATGGTGTGTAGGCCAATAGAGAGAAATGACTTGTAGAATCTGTTGCGAACGAATTGCCTCCAACTGTTGATCAAGTGATTTTGTCTGGTTTGTGCAACCGGCAGTTGATGGCCATAAGCCGGGGCCAAATGTCCAAGTGTGCTCCCAGCTATTAGGTAGACCAGGCTCTGGATAGCGATCGTGCGAGAGTCGTCTGGGATAGTTTCGAGTATTTCCAATATGTCGAATGCAAGACCAAGGACTAGTTGCGACTGTTTGTCCGTCTCTTCGCCCTCGTTGAATCTGCTGGCTGAATTGGTTACAATTTCCGGAAACGCTCGGTACAGCTCAAGGAGGGAAGCAAGTCGGTAACTGCGTGCCATTTTGACAAGATGGGAGGGCGGAGATCGAGAGTCGCCAGTGTCTTTGACCAGCCCGATAAGGGGAGCTCTGCTTTTGAGAATGTCTTGTTCCAGGGCCGAAGCCTCCTCAATTAATTGAGGGAACAAAACTGTCTCACCCTCGGCCAGTCCACGGTTTCGAAAGCTTCTCCGTTTCCTAACCATTGTTCCAACTTTGGCAAGGCGGATTAATATGTCTGTTGCCACCCCAGTCCAGGGACATGGTGATAATGAGTCTAGGGCTGGATCAAGAAAGGCGTCGAGATAGGAAATTGCTTCCAGCTCTTGATCCAGTAGAAATGATACCATGACCTCCCAGTACACCATTGATGACACAATGAGGTTTTGGGTCATGGAAAGTGAAAGTGGCTTGAGAGACCCCTCAAGACCGCTCGTTGTCATCCACAACTTGAAGAGATTTCGGGATCCAACGAGGTGACACAGGCCGAGGGATGAGGGGTCATGCCAGCTCTGCACAGGGGAATAAGTAATGTGAGCTGATGATTCAATGGGAGCAACCTACTGAAGTCATACCGAGCAGAATGATGCCTAGAAGAAGGTCATCCTTAACAAGAGATTCTGTGGATGACCTCACGAAAGCCAGTTCGCTAGGAGGGCATGGTGACATGCCAGTCTTTATCTTGGCAACCTCGCCTGAGATCCGCGAGATTGCCTCCGTCTGAAAGGTCAGTGGTATAGAGGAACTGTCCTCTTGGTTCTGGTAGAGATGAGCTGCGGAGATACTCATAACACAGGTGAATAGGAGAGGAGAGGCATCCATCATCCTGGTGACGCGTGATCGAAAAGGGTTGTTCGGAGAGTCGAAAGAGGAAGCAACCTCACAGACAGAGGAAAAATAGTGGCCCAAGAGAATTGAAGGCTCCCCTGCTGGGACATAGAGGGATAAGTCGCAGTTGCTCGAGGCGACACGGGGGGTTGATAACTGTTTTCCCTTGTCCTTTGGATCTGTAGATGAAGAATCCCCGTGGCATATTTGGGTTGTAGGTTTGTCGAGATCATGAACCAGTGAGGTGAATGTGTGTACATCGAGTATTGGTTGAGGTTGCTCATCACCATCCAGTCCAGGAGCCAGAAAGGACAATGACCACCCAGAGTCAAGGTTCAAATCCAACGCACCCGGAGAGAGTTCAGGTACATCGCCTTCGCCGTGACCTAGCTGGACTTGAGGTAACGAGGCATGGGCGATGGACCTTGAAAATCCCTCCGCCTCCTTTTCGAACCAAGTAGACCCAAGACTTGAGGGCAGCGTAAGATTCTTTTCATGCTTGGTAGACCACTTGACAGAGCGAGCATATCCAGGGCATTCAATATTAGACTTGAAGCAGCGGCGACACCCTGGCAGGGCTTCATCACATTTCAGCTTCTTCGAGATGGTGAGCGATGACTTGGTTGTGAGACTCAGTCGGAGAACCTACTCGCCGCTTGCAAACAGCGCATCCCGCTTGATTATCATAATAGTCAGCTATATTCAGAGACGAAGACCAGAGCTACTACTTTCAAGAACAGGGATTACATACTCCTAGTTTTCTCTGACCTGCGAGACCGAGTCGATGGGCCGCTTCCAACAGAGTGAAGGCCATTTGGGGACGAAGACTGAGCTTCTTCTGGTTCTAGTTGTTGAAGAGAGTTTGTAAACACTGATTGCATAATGACTACAAACAGAGATGTCGCCAGAGGGGTCAAGGATTTGGTTGGATGGATACATAGACGATGGTAGAAATTGGTTGATGATGACAACGTGGGTGGAAATGCGGGGAGATCACGGGATCTAACTACGGAGTTAGTCGATAAGGCGAGTGCTCGTGATTGGCTACAGGTTTGTTCTCCTTGCCGTTAGAAAAGTGTCTGACTTGGCCAATTTATTCTCTCTAATCATTTACAGTAGGTACTATATGGGCAGTTTTATGTTTCTGGCCCTAGGAGCTCTTAAATTGATATTCACAATGTTGTCAAACGAAACAACATGACGTCACCAGCAAGTCTCGTCAGGCAGATGTTCATATATGCTCATAGTTGAGGGACAAGTTACATAGCTAACTCTTGTTGCAATATAAGACCAAACAGGCTCTCAAGTGGTAACCCTTCTTATTTTAACACTTCTAGTCCCAATCTCAGCTCTCACCCTCCCATCGACGCACTCTCCGTGCCGTTGGTCTCAATCAGTGGCCCAAAGTATCTCTTCCGTGCTCTGAAAGGCCAGTAGACACAACCAAATATGACAGCGCCGCCAAGAACAACTGGTGCGTAGTTCATGTTTTCCGCAGTAATAGGCTGATACGGTGGGAAGAGGAGAAATATGCTCGTGAAAATGAGGTAGATTATCGCAACGACATTCACAACGATTCCCGGCTTGCCCAACTGCCATGGGCCCCAGGTCAGTGTGTCTGGTCGGGAAATGCGGCGCCAGATCAAGAGAATGATAGGCATGATATACGAGATCTGCAGGCTCACCACAGCCAAGGATAAAACGGCGTTAAAGGCTGTAGTGGAACCGATGTTGATGAGCCCGAGCAACATGAGGAGAACCGTCGTAGTAAGGATCGCGATGGTTGGGATTTGACGTTTTCGATCGATCTTGGAGAGGTGCATGGAGAAGGGGAGGCCTGTATATCTTCCAGTTAGCTAAACATGACGATGACATTTGTCTCAGACACTCACCCTGATCTCTAGCGAACGCCCACATGAGTCGGGCCGCAGACGTAATAAGTGGTACCGTGGAGAGGGCGGCCATGATGGTCACTGCGCTCGTCAAGGCAGTGGCTGCTGCTATACTTCCGGTGATGTTATAGAAGATCTGAATTATTGGGAAACCAGTCGGTGTATTCAAAGCCGACTCAATGTCTCCCATGCAGAACAATAAGGCGACCAGGAAGCCAAAGCCCAGGGTTCCGTTGATAAGGATAGACCCAACCATAGCTCTGGGAACTCCCATTTCGGCCCTTTCCATCTCTTCACTCAGATGGGTAGCTCCGTCATAGCCGATAAGCACATAACAAGAGCTCAAAAGCCCGATGCACCAAGCTATCCCGTCGCTTGCCCACCCGGAATTGTTCTGGAAGTCTGTAAAGACGAAGCTAGCCGAGTGTTTGGTAGGAGACACGGCAACCATAACCACAAGGATTATGATGAAGAATATGATATGAAGGGCCATTGTCACCTTTTCCACGAGCGGCAATATGTTGCTGCACAGGATGCAAATACCAGCGGATCCAATCAGGATAGACCAGTAGAGAAGGGTGCCGTGCCACCTCTCAAAGGTATATGAAGTCGGATAGTTCAGGACCAACATGCCCTGAATCTGTGTTCCGGCGAGAAAAGGTGCGCTGCCGGCGACGGCGATCCATCCGAGGGTGCTGTAGCAAGGAAAATTGTTAGTATAACATTCTACTGCTCTAAGCTGGTGAGTAACCTACGAGATATATCCGGCGAGCCAGCTGCTCACTGGTCGTATCCTCTTGGGGCACAGCTTTGCCACAAAATGGTATTGTCCACCGGCCGTCGCGTGGCTGCAAGTTTCCGATTAGTGACGATCAACGGAGAGATGGATATGGATGTGTGTACCTTGAAGCCAGCTCGGCGAGTGACAGGGCGGAACAGAGCGATCCTACAAAGGCCGCGATTGCTCCATACACAAGCGAAACTGGACCTCCGCTTACCAAACCGGATACCATTGTACTGATGGGAGGTTAGGATAATTGTAGCCGAAGCCAGTCGTGAGTGTATCTCACCTGCAAAGAGCTTCCCACGTCGCCATCAAGCTGACGCAGGTTGCCACCATAGCCGTGAGGGAGAAGTTACGCTGATTCTTGTTAGAGGCTGGACGTTTGACGAAAAGCCGAAGGAGTCTCCTCATACCTTGACTTCTTGGGCATAACCGAGACGCTCTAGCTGATGATCATCCCGATTGCCACTTGGGGCATGTTTCTCGTGATCTGTCTCCATAGTCGTAGTTTGTAAAGATGTGGTGATTTCTAATCTTCTCTCCAGAAAACTTCAATTGTTGCTTTTGTATTGCCATTCTACTTCCCTTTGTTGTCCGCGGTTTTATGTTGCTCGGAATTTTCCTTATCTCCCGACAAGGTTCACCGAGATTACAGACATGGAGGTCATCTTGCCCGCACTACGCCTTTACGGGAAGAAAAGTGCGAGCCTGCCAACAAGGGGCAAGGCGCTAACTATGCACCCCGCCTTTGAAATCAAGATAGCGCGCGGTGTGCATCCGAGACCTTTTCCTGAACGGTAACTGGGAGAGTTGGGGTTGGAGGGATGGGCGTATCAAGGCGGGTCGTAAGATGGCCTTGGTTATCTCGCAGCAACAAGATAGTTTGATCCATATCGTGGTCGGTGTTTTCATGGCCTGGCAGCTTCCCGAAGCCCGAGCCAGGTACCGTATCATGGATGCCACCCCCTCAAATCTGCCTCTTCGACATTGCAATTACACAGCTTAAGAGAAATCCTAATACAAGGAATGAGACGAGTGTTGGTCAGCAGCTAGGGCTTCGCGAAGCGTAAAGTCAGTAAAGAATGTCACGTTCATTGAAGCCATCATATATGTAATCCGTGTATGGGTATGAAATGAAACTACCATGTTGCGTGATGTTTGTGTACAGCCGTATGTGCCATAGAGTTGTTCCACAGCCCCTCAATTATGGGATGCCTCTCCAACATTTCAATGGCAACCCTCTTGACTCCAGTGTCATAACATCTCGTGGCCACAAAGTAAAGAGCCTCGACCAAACCTCCAGCGGGGGTGAATACCACCCTCGCCTTTGAGAATCTGGAATCCTGCATCATCTCATTGACTAGTTCCAGAATGCTCTTGGCCCAGGTTGGGTTAGACTCTGGTGCTTTGCTTGCACCCTTGTGCCAAAGCTCAAAGATTACCCCAGTCAAAAGTCTTCGGATTTGCAAATACTTGATCGGGATGCCTCCTTGGGATAGGAGCCTGCCAAAGTTAGCATCCCAAGTTTGGAGTTCGTCGACCAATGCCATATGGGAGTGATGAAAAAGCCTTTCGTTATCTGATGACCCTGACGGTGTTGTCAACTGAAGGTATGCATTGTGCAGTCTCTCTAGCTGGCTGGCAGCTTTCGTAATGGTGGCAAGATGTCCACTACCCCAGCCATCAAGCACAACGGAGTGTGAGGGCCACAGTCTCATCTTATGTGGAGAATTGGATTCCATGATGATGCGAGCTTGTGTATCCAGCTGAGTGTAAAGAGTCGCCAGAAGCTTTACAGAGGTTGGCATGGATTCTGGCCCGTGGCCCTCCCCGGCCCCCAGATGCCATCCATGAAATAGCGCTAGGCCGTTACGAAGATGAAGACAGGCCTCTTTTTGAAACCCTTGCACGGCGCATATAAATATGAAAACAAGATTAACCATCAAGATGATAACCTGTTGGGCCCTGGTGAGTTCAGGATTGCTTAGGCAGTGTTGCAAAGAGCTCATCGATTTGTTGTACTGAGTCAAAATAAACTGCCTCTCCTGCGTTTTGCACCCATTCTCAGATAGGATTGACGAGTGGTAGGCAGTGGCCAGTGCTGCAACAGCGTGCTGGACAGTTTGGTACGCCTCGGCCGTTTGTAAAAGATCGTGGGTCCAAAATTCAAGGTCAAAGATAGAAGCAATCGAGGTAGCAATCTCAGTCCGAAACATGTACAGGGCCTGCCTCTCCTCAGGAGGTCCTCCTGGTATCGTCTGAGCGAGTGGCGGTCGTGGGTTGTGTATAGCAGACCCGGGCATGGCGTATCCATCACACTTGCGCCCTGTCGAAGTGCAGCGATCACAGGACGGTTTTGCCTCATCACACTTGATTCTTCTAATCCTAAACCACAGCTTCAGCTAATGATTGATAAAAAGAGGCCGAGTTACTCACCTGCATGTGATGCATCCAGTCCGAACCTTGGTCGCAAATCTCCTCTGTCGACGGGGAGTAACGTTATAACAGGTTCCGGGAGCTTCCGACGATGACATGGATTCTTCACTTGTAGCCGGGATCTAATCCAGGTATTTGGGGGCGAGCTCAAGAAACAGGTTGTCCTTTGGAGGTTGATGTGTGAGGCAGGACAAGTTGAAGCATCTCCATCTCGAAAACTGCTTATTAAACATTATCTCGGCTAATCACCAGCAGATATGATTTGTCGGTTCGTTTAATCCTTCACTCCACCCTTGGATCTAACGCAGTTGATTGGCGTGTGATCCTTGTCGAGTTTCCATGCTTCTCCAACCAAACGCCATTATGAGCCAAAGCACAGCATCAAGTGGTGGGAAAATGGTCGATTAACAAGATATTTTTTTGTGCTGATGTAAACCATTTGACCATATCTTTCGATAATTTTATTTTTCATTTGTAATCTCATGATTGATCACATGTATAAATAGAATAGGTAGGTAGGTGAACAGGCGCTTTCCTGTAGCTGAATCCGCATATCTTACAGCCCATGCTCCTACTCCCATGATCACACTTTTATCAAGTCCAACCACTCACTATGACACTATCTCATTCAAAACCGACTCTGCCCTCGGTGGATATCCCAACAGGAACTGCCCTAAACCCAAGCGAAGAGACCCCAACTCTCTTTACCCCAATCAAGATTCGAGGGCTGGAACTCCAAAACCGCTTCGTCGTCTCTCCCATGGGAACTTGGGGTGCTCAGGATGGCCACTTGACCGACTTTCACCTCATGCATCTCGGCGCATTCGCATTCAGAGGTGTACCCCTGACCATTGTTGAGTCCACGGCAGTGGCTGCCAACGGCCGGACCTCACCTCAAGACTCTGGTCTCTGGCGGGATAGCCAGATCGAGCCGCTGAAGCGCGTGGCCAACTTTATCCATGGGCAGGGTCAGAAAATTGGTATTCAGCTCAACCATGCTGGTGTCAAGGCGGGCATGGTTGCGCCGAGATTCTTGCCCAAGGGAGAACTGAAGATAGCTTCTAAACAGGATGAAGGATGGCCAGACGATGTTTGGGGGCCCAGTGCGATCCCTCATACCGAGCGGCATGTGGTACCAAAGGCTCTGACTCTTGAGGGAATCGAAGCTTTGATCCAGAATTTTGCGGATGCTGCTCGAAGAGCTATCGAGGCTGGTCTCGGTAGGCAGTCCATTCACCTAACAAAAACATCCAACTGACTGGCAAAAAGACTTTATCGAGCTCCATGGCGCTCATGGCTACCTCATCGACCAATTCTTGTCTCCTTTAACAAACAAGCGCACGGATGAGTATGGTGGCAGCTTCGAGAACCGTATTCGCTTTCTCGTTCGCGTAATTGAAGGAATCCGGGCAGTCATACCCGATAGTATCCCGCTATCACTGCGTATATCCGCAATCGAATGGATGGAATGGAGTGGTGAACCTTCGTGGGACCTTGACCAATCCATTAGGCTGGCAAAGCTTCTACCCGGGCTTGGTGTCGACATCTTGGACGTGTCGTCGGGTGGCAACCACAAAGATCAGAAGATCGATCTTCACCCCAACTACCAGCTTGACCTGGCTAGGTCTATCCGCGCTGCGCTGAGAAAGGAGGCAGTGGATTTGCTTGTTGCGGCGGTGGGGTTTATTCACACCCCGGAGACTGCCCACGATGTTGTGCAGCTTGATAAAGAAGACGGTGTACAGGCGGACCTGGCGTTTGTGGGGAGACAATTTCTCAAGGAGCCCGAGTTTCTGCTCAAGAGTGCCCAGGAGCTGGGAGTTGAGATCCAGTGGCCGTATCAGTACGACATGATTGGTTTGAACACTCATTGGGGACGGTCTTACTTTTAGGAACGGCTCCTAGGTAGGCACTATACAAGAAAGTCAGGGTCCTAAAATATAGCATACCGTAGAATACATATATCAAGCACTTTCTCACATGAAACGAAGATCATCATCGTGATAGAAGTGATTATCATCCTTTCGTAGGTCTCTAGATTGATCTCAGACTCTGGGAGTCAGGGAAAGCTCCCCTTTACATTATCCCTTTCAGACTCTTGATAACCTTTGCATATGCCATTTTCTTTTCTTCCGACTTGAACACACGTGCCATAGCATCCTTGTCGAATCCGTGGCCAGCCCCTTCCACCTTGACGACCTCGATGTCGCAACCAGCCTGGGCCAGTTTCTGCCCAAACACCTCAGCTTCGGGGCAAAGAATATCTCCGGAGCAAACGAATAGGAGAATATGCCGAGGGAAAGATGACTCTTCAGCGTAAATTGGGGATGCTTTAGGTGATTTTCGATCCTCAAGCCGGGGAAAGTAACTGTCGGTGAAAACGTGTTGTGCCCAGGCGGGAATGGGCGCAATCAGTTCCGGAACCAACTTGGTCTCTGGGGGAATGCTGAGGTCGGTCCCTGGGTAAAACGGGTATACGGCCTTGATGTTGATGTCCTTAAACTCCCGTCTCAACTCAGAGGACGCTACTAATGCCAGGTTCGCCCCCGAGCTAAATCCAGACAGAGCAACGTGGTCGAGGTCAAAGATGCGAGGTTGGCTCTGAACCCATCGCAATGTATCTTCAGCGTCCTCTGCAGCACCAGGGAATGGATTCTCAGGCCCTTTGCGATAATCTGCATCCAAGACAAGAACATTGGCCTCGCGAGCTACCTGTTCGCAGAAGGAATGGTCCTGGCCCAGATTCGGCATAACATAACCGCCTCCATGCCAGTTGATGACAAGTGCTCGGGGCTGGTCTTTGCTGTAGTTTGGTGGGTAGTAGACCCAACCATCGATAAATCGACCAAGTTGCCTAGACGGAATGCGAATTTGTTTACGGTCGCAAGATGGGGAGGGCTGCAAATGACGACGGTTACCAAGGTAATTGAAGAAGCGAATCAAAGAAACGATGGCCTTGAGCCTCAGATACTGCCAAAAGCCGTGAGGTGCCATTTTGAAGAATATCGAGGATTTCGCAAAGGTTCTGTCGATATCAAACCAGACTGACTTTCTTGCTGAGATTATATCCCAATTGTTGTGGAACAGATCGTCGTAGGCGAGCGGCAGCGTATTGCGTATCCCCGGCGACCCCTGGCCCGACCGAGTGAGTCATTCACCGTGGATCAATGCTTTGTCTTACTTGCGTGATCTCCTCGGCGACGTCAGGCCATCAGTTGATTAGTGATCCATACTATAATCTTATTATCAATTTTTCCCAGCACATCTAATGCTACGAGGTTTTGCTTAGTGGGTGATAATTAGCATCTTAGCTCAATCAGTTTGGGGAATGAGATGCGACGTTGAGAGATACAAATGAAGATTGAAAATCTGGTCACTCGGTGATATGAATGCGTTTATAGGGTTTCCAAGCAGGCCCAATCCTTTCCTATCATCCGATACTGGCTAAAAGAAGCGCGTTGAGTCTCGTACATCAACATTTCACCTAGTTCTCGAGCCAAGCTTTGATCGCATCGACTGGATCCTCTTCCGAGAAGCCCAACACTTCCTGAGCAAAGTTCTGCCCAGGCTGAAGCGCCAGGTCAGCACCATCTCGAAAGAGTCGACCATGCAACAAAGGATAGAATGCTGCATCGAAATTGCCGTCGGCCAGATCCTTTTCAGCAGCCCTCTGAACATCGTCAACCTTGGAAGACTTGACAGTCCACTTCTTCCCAGAAATCTGTTCGGCATATTCGAGGATTTCCCTTTGAGAAATGTTGAAAGAGGCGATCGTGATATACTTGTTTGAGGCTTGGGCTGGATTCTTCAAAATAGCGGCCACAACTTTGGCCACAAAACTGAGATTAGTCGTCTGAAACCTTTCATTGCCCGAGTCGGAAATTTCTGCCGTCATGGCCTTCTTATCAAATCCCAGAGAAAGGTGTTCCAACCCCTGCATTGGGTTTGTCAGTACAACCTCCAAGAAGCAATCACAGAGGTGTGACGGCTTCACTTACCCAGTCAAACCACAATCCAGTAGAAATTCCCGTCCAAGAGAAAAATTCGTTTTCCTCTGCAAGTTTATCCAAATGGGCTCGCGTAGATGTCTTATCAGAAAGGAGTTTGCCAAAAATGGTGTCTCCTAGAATCGCCGTGTTCATTCCCCATTCTGATGGAATGAATCGCTTCACCTTGGCAGCAACGGCTGCATCGGCGGCCAAATTTTGATACTCTGTGGCTGATGGGACTAGAAAAGAGATGAAGGCATCCTGGTCTTTGAGAGCCTCCCTCCAAGAGTCAAATGAGTCATGAATGACCCTCCGAACTTTGACCCCATCAGGGAAAGTGGCCATGGAAGTTGGTCTCTGTAAGGCAGTGACGTTGAAATTTGAGGCCAAGAGTTGCTTCACCACGACTCTTCCGATATTCCCGGATGCCTCTTCCATCAGCACTTTCTTTGCTTTGCTTCTTCTGGTGTCCAACTCACTCCGGCAATGGCGATGTTCTGATAGCTGGACATGGTAGGTTCCTTTGCTAGTAACGGACGAGAAGGAAATGCCTTGAGCTTGCGTGATAAACAATAGGATTTTCAATGTATTGATGTGCAAGAAGTGGTGTCTGGACTTTTATGTGAAGCAAGGCGAGACAAGGTCGTTATATAGCTTTCAAGCCGGTGCTATTTTGAACCATGCCATCGTCTCCCTGTTCCATTTATATGTAATCTCCCCGTCATACTCGGTGAAGTTTACTATGATTTTTCAGGTAATTGACCAACGATTGCATGTTTTTCTATAACGACCAAGCAACTGCGAGCTCTCCAGGATTTCGCCCCACGTCTAACCCTGGGGTTGAAGATGGAGATGGGTACTAATTCTCCCGAGGTGAACTAGGGTTATATCCGGAGGCACGGTGTGAGGACCCACGATTAATAATAGACCATCTTCGTCCTGCTTACGGTCAACGTTATCTGCTTTCTTGATCACACACGTAATTTGATCACCTGTTATCCAAGATGAAACGCAAGTCCAGTGATGGTCAACCACCAAATTCCAGGGCGACATTATCGAATAAACTACCACGAAACTCTCAATCTTCAATTCCTACACAAGATAAGCTTGGCCGCTTTTACGATGGCAGGTCTGCTCAACATGAAGCCGAGGACTACCGCCTCGCTACAGCCAAGATGCCATTAGATGTTCTGTCGTGTGTCTGGAGAAAAGGCACAAATCGACACCTCAACCGCCGGCATGTGGAGAAACTGTGCAACATCTTCAAGCAAGGTGACTTGAAGCGGCAGGACGCTGAAAACTGCTTACTGGTACAATGCAGCGCAAAAGCCGTAAGCCGTATGATAAGCCATCTTGCGCAATCGGGGCGTCACTCGAAGGGCAATCAAGTACTTTCGTTTGAGGACTGGTTGGTAGTCAACCCCAATGAGAAGGCGGAAGTCATGGCAGGCCAGCACAGGATAGAGGCACTACGTGAGTATGTGAAGCAGACGGGAGCAGATGCCAATGAGTTGTGGTGGACATGCATCCTCTACGATCGAGGCAAGTGAATGCAACTGACATTTAGCCATAAACTAACTGACTAGATAGACCGAATCCCAGCTGAGATGGATGTCAAGCTGCGAGTCAACCGCCGCAACCTGTCTCTACCTGATAGCCATGGCCAAATTTGGATGCAGCTCGTACTGGCAAATGACCAATGCGATTCTCTATTTCAGGGGAAGAAATACGACGTGGAAAAGCGAATGATGGATATCCTGCGACTCAGAGCGACTGACAAATTTCCTACTGCTCGACTTGCCACTCTCTGGAAAAATAACCGTTGGAGGTCGATGACCACTCGTTGGTGTGAGACGCGGCTTGGTAGGACGACTTTTAACATCTCAACTTGGGACTGGATGGCGAGTTACCGAATTGATAGCGCAAGTCTCCTTGTTCTTTCTAAATAGTTGGTGGGTTACTGATCTTTTTCTTATTTCTAGTACTGGTTTACGATTTTCGAGCAGGCTCTTGAGTCACTTTCTGAACTACCTAAGGAGTGTGCCTACAGCCTCCAAGCTTCAGATTGGGCCAAGCTGGCAGAAGCACTACCTAATGGGCACACAGAAATGGAAGTTCGACGACTCTTTTACCCTGGTCAACCAAGTGACGAGTCCAACCTCACGCGTCGACAAGGTCTCTTGTCTGAGCTAAATGACGATGCTTACACCCGTGTCTATCGCCGTATCGTGGATCGCCCCGGGCTGGTATTTCCAGATGTCCAAAAGCTACTGAAGACAACAAAAGAGGAAGGCCGGATCATGATGCAGGTCTTGACACACGTGGTCGCGTGGTTGAATCCAAGTCCTACTGTCATCATAGACAAACGACAAAACAACAAGCCCCTCATTCGGGAGGATCTCAAGCCCGCAATTTGGCAAATACAGGCAGCTTCACAGTCGAGAGATGGAAACAACAAGAACGAGGCGAACAGTGAGACGATATGGAAAGAGGGACAATCCACCCAGTTAGAGACGCTCTCGATTCAGCTCGAGAAGGTAGTTCTCGATGTAGTCCGTGACCACATGCGCTTGTTCAAGTCAGTGGCGATCAAGAACTCTTTGTCCATCTTTCCCGACGATGATAAGGATGGTTATCAGGAACGGTTCGCCAACGAGCCATGGAAGAAGGTGGTAGACAAGGTCGAAGAAATAATTGGCCCAGTGTTTGAATCATCACTTCAGCCAGCCACTTTCCCGACTACCCGCGATGACACGGACAATGACCAGCCGATGTCTAAAATTACCCGAGAAATCTGTGCACGAGTTCTTGAAATCCCGAACGTCGCGCGAGATCCGGCCCTTCAATGCCCCGAGGCGTATCAAGAACTAAGCGCCTCGATCAACCAGGCTGTTCTTCAGTGGACACGACGATGGTCTCATCACCAACATGGAGATTCTCGTGACACTACAGAGTCTTATGAGAGACGGGATCCTGTCAAAGATTCCCAGGCGCCATACCAATCACAACGAACTTCAAACGCATGCGTCTCGCCAACCCGAGATAAAAATGGCCAGGATCAGATAGACTCTACTATATCTCAAAGTCCAGGACTTCCACATAGCGTAACAAACAACACACCACTAGAGGAAGGGCAAAGAGCAAACAGAAAAACAAAGCCGGATTCCCAGGTTTCGTGGCCATCGTTTCAGTCTTTGTTTAGTAGGAATGAGGGTTACTTATCTTGAGGATCGATATTCTCAAGCGATAACGTGGACGTGAAGCGTCTATAGGCACGGCGCTCTGGTACAAGCTTCGTCTAGAATCAACAAGGCTAGTTATGCGAATGAAACTATTACTTACTTGCACTTCCTCTCTTACAGAAACAAAAAGTTCCGGGCGCAGTTACTCACCTACCTGGATATGTTAGCAAAGTCTTACTGTCTGTTGTCAGTCCTGTTGAATTCTATATGTATGTTTGAATAATCAGTCATTAGATTCATTTCCTAGCTCTATCACCTGAAGTTCCCTCCACGCCTGTTCCAACCCGTTCCCTCAGTGGGATCTCGCTATTCGAGGGCCCGAGTGTCGGCAAGCTACTGTTGCCGTTTGTCGTTATAGTAGGTACACTAAGATCAAAATGGTCGAAAGCTCGCGAGGCTCTCGGGGTATAATAACTGCTTTGGTTTGATGTGCTGATGTGCATAACTTGACGGACCAGAGGCCAAGTTAGAGGAAGGTTGGCAGCAATGAGTGCCGTTGAAGATTCGCGAATGTACCAGGCAGTCCAATCAGCCCCAAAGGGGTCGGTGAAGGAGTAGTATTTATTCAACACGGCGGAGACAATCTGCGGCACGAAGGGGTTAGCAACATGGATCAACTGGTTAGCAGACAAAGATCTCGCTAGGCTGGCTATTAGCAGTTGTCGATATGCACATACCGTAAAGACGCCGACGGTGTAAATACAGCACAGGGCCACTTTGATCTTGGCTGAAGCATTGGATTTCAGAAATAGAGGCATGGGAAGTATAATGATCATGATGTCCGATGACATGTTGAGGGTTGCGTTCGTGATGAGGTGATGTGTTGCAGTCGAGCATTGGACTGCGCAGCATTAACAACAGGCGACTTGGTGCAGAACGTAGGGGGGAAAGATACCGTTGTCTGTCGGGACAGCCCAGTACTGATTGAAAGGGCGACACCATACTCCAAAGTATAGGATCTCCATGACAACAAACCCGACAATCACATACACGCCGACTGCCTTTACAGCGCGATTGTACGTCAAGTTTGTCCTATTCAAGGTTAGAAAACGACCAGCAGATCGATCATACATGCAAGGCAAGCAACCCACGTTAGTCGGTTATACATGAGGAGCAAACAGCACTTGACAAGCCATGTCACGATGCATTGGAGCTGCTCTACAACAAGGATGAGTTTGGATCCGAGCCGGCGTTTATCGATCTCATCTGGTGTGAGGTTGACAGCTTGGGTAGGGTCTATGAGGTTGCTGCTTGTGTGAGAGACAATGTTGATGCAAGCAATGAGAACCGCGTCACAGGCCTGAGTTGCGAGACAGACCATCAGTCAGAGAGGAGAAGAGCATGAAACATGGCTGCGAGAACCTACCATGGCAAGAATCATCAGATGATCATCAATCTGATACTTCCTGACTGATCCCACGACCAGCCGACGAGACAGGCTGAACACGCGCAAAGTCAGCCAGCACACCCACCACAAGTGAAACCACAATCTAGGAAGCTTACAGCCGGGCAATGACGACGAGCCATGTGACTCCGTACCAGATCCACGTCTCGATGGCGAGACGCGTCATGTCTTGGAGAGCGAAAGCATGATTGAGGTGAGGTCCAAAGAGGAAATGGGGTTGTTGCGGCTCACGCGGGCGAAGCACGGAGAGGGAGGATTTTAAATGAGGGTGCAGGGGGGGGACCCGAGTCAGGGGATACGCGATAAGCTTGTGATCCAATGACGAGCCGAGGATGACGTAGTTGGTGTTTCCCATCGAGATGGAGAGTGAGAACCGAGTATTTTCCGAGGATGTGAATTGAAATATCTAAACTGGTGATCAATAAGGTGAGTTGAGCTTGGAAGCGTAGAGTTGCCGTTGGATGTTTGACCGTTGTATCGAATTACCGTTGCAACAGTCAAATCTTCCGCACGTGAGAGAGAGTGATAAGTGGCGTTTAGGAACAAAAGGTAACCCTAACATTTCCTTAACAAATAATCTGGGTTAGTCAGCCACGCTTATTCTTCATTCAGCCACAAAAAGATTGCGGCTCCGACTGTCTCGTGTCACAAAAACAACAAAAGCAAAGAAAAGACCTCATGGTGTTGACCAGCAAAAATAGCCCAGTTTGCCTTAATACCCCTTTATTTAGTAATTTTTTCATAAACTTCCTGTCCAGGACCATCGTAGATTCCATCAATCCATAACACTTCCTTCAGGCTCGCCTTTACCTCGCACCATGACGACCCAAGACAAGGCACCATCATCTCAGACAGCATCATTGTCAACTCCTCATCTTGCAAGTCCAGCGCTGACATGAAACCCGCAAACATGGCCCACGCAAATATTCTCCTCTCCTCGTCATTAGCTGGCTTAAAGGTTTGGCAGCTTGTACGCAGTTGAGACCCTAAAAAGGGGTACTGAAGCTTGACTTGGGGAAGGCGGAAGAAAACAACAGTCAGATAAGCCAACATGGAGAGACGAAGAAGCTCTGCGAACCGATTTTCTATTCCAAAGTCGAGCAGCAGAATGCGATACTGTAGAGAGGTGAGAAGATCTTGAAAGATTCCGGGCTGAATCTTCTGGTGCGACTGGAACAGGAAGTTCACGAGCTGCGAGAAATCTTGAACATCTTGGAAGATGCAGTATAACCGTCTATCGATTGGTTTGATCAGACGCCGAGTACGCGACATGGCGGTCGAGGGGATAGGTCTCAGGCGCTTCAGAACTGGACAAGATTCGAAAAACGAGTCCCACGAGATGCTGTCTTGGAAGAAGTATGGTCGGGAACCTTGAGTGATGGCCATACTCAAGTCGACGCTGTTTAGAATCGCATCGTTAGCATGTGAGGTTACCTCCCAATTGTCAAGTCCAGCTGCACACTCACCGACATATCTTGACTTGAAGCTGTTGGGCATGGCTGAAAGAACTTAGTCCCCCACGCAACTCAACAATCCGCCTCAGTCCATCACTGTGTGCTCTTGCAGCCTGCACGTCTCCCGCAATTTCGCAAAGCATGGCCATGCTCATGACCACGGCAACTGTTGAGTCGGCAAGGGCCATTTTGCTATCGGCTAATCGCTCATTGAGTAGCCTGATGGCCTTGAAGACATGGTAGTTGGTGCGAGGCTGTGCAGTACGTCCAGCTGCAATGTCATGGAATGAGCTGACGGTGAAGAGGAGAGCGTGAAGGTATGCGGCATCGTTGGTCATCCAACCGAACCAGTTGGTCTCGGAGGCGTTGAATTCACAACAGAGATCGAGGGGATACATGAGCTCTCGGATTGTGCCAAAGACTGCCAGCGGGTAAGTTCATGACCTCGAGTCAACGAGTTGATTCACTTACAGCTGGCGATCATTTGACGGGCAGGCCTATCAACCTCATCTGCAAACTTGACTGTATCCAACACACCTATTGAGAAGGGGAACCATGGGCAGTTGTCCCAGCGGCTTCCATCGCTGCACCTCTTAACGAGACCATGGAGGTGACCAAGAGAGTCAGAGTCGTCTGTTGAGGTCGATTGTGATCCACCCGCAGCAGCAGTGTGAATCCAAGAATCGGGAAGACGAGGGGGTTGGTGTCCGCGCGTGTTCTTCCCTCTCATCACATGACGTCGGATGAGTTTGCGATCCGACGCTTTGGGGTTTCCCTTGGAATCACTCAAGACGAACTCGAATCCCTTGGATGCTAATGGAACAGTTCAGCCTGGATGGTGTGAGCAGGGGATAGAGTGATGGGACATACCGGGACGTGGGGCCGGTCGTCTTCCTGGCGCCATGTGTTTGATGCCCAGGGGCTGTCAAACTCTTCTTGGCTTCTATGAGGTGTCGACTGAGAGATTGAGTAGACTTGCAGCGAAAGAAGAGCTGCAAGAAGGAGAGAAACACGGATGATGTGAAAGAAAGAACGTGTCCATGTCCGAAAACTCGACCTTGCCGTCAGCAAACATTGCATAATCACGATGAGGATGCGTGCCAAGACCTTCATTGTTTTCCTATTTCGGCCTAGCTTCCAGCCCTCAGAGACGAATCCCTGCTCTAATCCTTCCGATGACTCGGACAACGTGATTCGTCTCTCTAGCTCAGACAGCGCCAAGACAATATTGTTTGACTGAAGAGGATGTGGTTTCTACTCTATAAGGAAACAATCGAGGCTTGGCATGTTCGAGATCTTGAATTCTGATATCCAGTTCTTCCGGGCTAACTGGAACCAAGACAGCAAAACCATGACCATGAAGGCATTGTATGGCTGCCTCTTGCAGGTTATAAATGCTCGCAAACAGCTCTTCAATCTGTTCATACTTCGTTATTCCCATTCATCTTTATTTGAGACGTCTTTCCTCTTATCATTCATCATGACCGCCTCATCTGACCTCCCTATGCTCTCACAGAGTCTAATGGGACTCTTTTTCTCTTCCCAGCGCGAAAAAGCTCACTTTCCTCCCAAAGACACCAACCTCAGTGGTCAGACAGCCATCATCTCTGGAGCGAATGTCGGCCTTGGCTTGCAATGTGCCCGCATGCTCCTTGAGTTGAAGCTGTCTCATGTCATCATTGCCAGTCGATCCCTGCAGAGGGGAGAAACAGCTGCTGAGGCTCTTCGAAAGGAGCATCCCTCCGCGTCGGTTGACGTATGGGAGCTAGATATGACTTCGTATCAGTCTATCCAGGCCTTCGCGGTCCGCTGCGCCACCCTTTCCCGCATCGACTTTGTCATCCTCAACGCGGGTATCACCAAGCAGAATTTCGACCTTGCAGCGACCGGCCACGAGGAGGTATTCCAAGTCAACTACTTGTCCACCGTTCTCTTGGCCACTCTTTTGCTTCCTACTCTCAAAGAAAAGGCCTCAGCTGGTCGTCCTGGTCGACTCACCATCGTCAGCTCTGGCCTCTCAATGCACGCCAAGTTTCCGGAATCCAAGGCGTCACCCATCATCCCTGCATTTGACGACAAGAGCACTTTCGATGGCGCTGAGCGTTACAACACTTCCAAGTTTCTCCTCCACCTCTGGATTTGCAAACTTGTCGAGTATGTGAACCCTGACGATGTCGTGGTTAATCTCGTAGACCCGGGGTTTTGCAAGGGTACCAATCTCCAGAGGGACATTCATGGTGTCGCCAAGGCCTTCCTCTTGGGAATGAAGTCCATGGTAGGACGGCCGATCGACGCTGGGGCCTCGACTTACATTGATGCTGCTGTCATCAAGGGCAAGGAAACGCACGGCAGCTTTATCATGGATTGGAGGATATACCCGTGAGTTATTTCAGTGATAGGATGACTGTTGGAAACACCCAAGCTGACTGACACCCAGATATGGCCAGTTTTTCTATGGCCCTGAGAGCAAGGTAGTGTCGCAGAAGCTGTGGGAGGAGACCATGACGGAACTTGGTTTCGCTGGTGTGCAGCAGGTTCTCGACAAAATGAAGGCAAAGGCTTGAAAGTCCCTCATGTTGCCTGCCATAAGCTCCCGATAATCAGTTGTTTTATTTTCCCTTGGTCCTCGTATTCTCGGTATAGCGGTATTAAATAATACACACTTAAACCACCAAATCTATCGTCTGTTCAAGGTCCCTCCTTCTTTCTTACTTAGCATCTTTAAGTCTATTATCAATACGAGGAACATTTAGACTTGGTCATGGTTGCATGAAGTTTGATACAGTACCTCTCACGAATACTGCATTAGTCAAATGAGCTTCTGCATTGTTCGCTAGACGCCTAGCTAGATGCTATCGAGACGAATGACCCCCAAAATACCATCCCCTCTCTACGATCATGTACTCCTCCTCGGTCAAAGTCCGCATCGCTTTCGCATCTGTCCAACTGCTTCCGCATTGTTTCGTAGGGCCGTGAAGCCAGCTGTACTTCCGAGAAAAGAAATGCGTCCATTGCCATCTTCATAGCGTTCTGACTCCCCTCCCCATCTGACACCCCCGTCCTTTGGCTGAATTCGTTGCTCAATTGCAGCCAACAAAACTCGGTCAACCTCCTCAAGCAACTCCAGGGCATCCTCGTTCCGGGTGTTGTGGCCACATGCCATTCTCACTCGCGACGCAAGCGCATCGCTGCCAGTAGTCCCTACGACTTCTGTCAGTTTGAAAGACTTCAAATGAACCGGGTTCCTTACCGCTTTCTTGATTCCAGCCCTGAACCAGCTTTCTCATTTTACCGATGGTCTTACTGTAGGTCGTAACATTTCCTTCCAGCGGGAACAAGATAGCAGCCCACTCATAGATAGAGTCACCGACAAAGATAAATCGCTCTTTGGAATCCCATATGGCCAGTTGGTCAGGGGTGTGGCCAGGTGTGTGATACAATGTTAACCCCAAGTCTTCTCCTTGATTGGTAATCAATTGTTGGCCATCGTTGGCCCATCCTGTGACTTGGTAGTTTGGTGTCTCCATGCCGACCAAGCGACAGAGAGAGGATTCTGGGAGGCGGCCCGGGCCTTCGATAAAGTCCTTGTCAAACGAGCTTGCCCAAATTGCGCTCTCCTTGTCTGTGAATTCTTCTATTCCGCCTAAAGAAGTCAGTGTTTGAACAACTACAGGAGGCAGTCGGTAGGGGGCCAACCGATGTGATCGTAATGGCAGTGAGTGCAAATTACGACATAGCTCCTAGTGCCATTCTTGTTCAGTGGCTCTTCTCCGTTATCCGCGACCGGATAAGTCTCAATAAAGGTTCGCAGAGATGTGAGTTCAACGGTTGGATCCTTGGCGGCACCGCCACAGCCAGTGTCGATCAGGACCAAACTGCTCGGGAAGAGTTTCGCGTAAATGAGTGGATTCTCTCTCCATTTGTCGTCTTCGCAAATGACAAAGGTTGTGTCGTTGAGTCTGCTTGCAGAAAAGCAGGTCGTCGGGTTGGTCAGAGCCATGATGCTTGCTTGGAAGAGGTTGTACGTCCCAGTTCACGAGCCAAGTCACAGATGAGGCCATGAGTGACTCCTGCTGGGGTTAACTATGATTGCCGACTTTAACCGGCTGTGATAAACCTTGCTAGCGGTCGGCTTTCCTAAAGAGGCTAGTTTTACCCTTCTCTCTTTAATCAACCCCGGTGACAGACCCGAGCACCAGGGTCAGCTGGCAGCCACCAACAGCCACCATCCGCCAAGAGGAGAGGCCGTTACTTTACCAACTCATCAGGGACTCTCCAGTGGGGAAATATGCATCTTTAGAAGAAATTCAGTTCAAAGCTGCTCTCAGAAGGCAACATACTTTAGACTAAGTGGGCAGTGCAATCGAACCATCACATGAGATAAAACCAGCATTGACAACATGATGTCACTTGCTCCATTCGGACCCTACCCGAGCTCTCACAGTTTCTTTCCTGCAAATGTAACTATGGCATTCTAGTTATGTCTTTTCGAACACGTTGTTATCAAGACGGCGCAATTCAACTTCTCATAGCTCACGGTCAAGCAGAAATAATAGTTGACAACCCCAAGCTAGACCAAATTAGCTATAGGATACATAAACCGAAGAGCAGTCTCTTTTAATAATTTTCATTTGACAACATGCTGCGCAGGGTAAATCAGCTGCCACCAAAGACAGGCGATGGTACTACTGACAGTTGGTGATATTTCAAGGACGAAATCTTGAAGGTACGTACCTCTGGTGGCACTCGTGTTAGAGGTGTGTGTCAGATTCTCCTTGTTGATTGGTCTATATCACTCAAGTGGGGTACTGCACTGTGCTGTAACGGACGGCCACAGCGTCGCAAAGGCACATGATCCCCTAGACGTTGTGTGATCCATCAATTTGTCACCATCAACATCACTTGGCCATGATCAGCTGGACATTGAGATCCGATTTCCCATCCTTTCGACTATCAAGCTCCCATGGAACGCATTCCTCTAGGCGAGCATTCTCATAAGCGAACTTTGTGCAATTGTGTAAGACCAGGATCGGATCCCCCTTTTCCGCATTCTTCAGGGTAGGAGAGAGCCGGGTCCCGAACCCTTCTAAGAGTTAAATAAATCTGTAATATCCCAAGAAGGACATAATTTCTTTCAACTGCAAACAGAAATTCAGTAATTGGCAAGACACACAGTAGAACAGCTCGAATTAAAGAAAAATTATCAAGAGGATGGCCAGTTCATGCTGCAGTCCTTCATGAGGAATTAGTGCCCAGCATGAGCACAGATAACTCGATGAACAAAAAGAGTCTAGCCGCGTAGCATCTTCACACTCTTCCAAGTATCTCAAAGATGTACAACTACAAAATGAAGACAGTACCTAAATAACAGGCCACTATAGTCATTGTTTGCATCAAGCAAAAAGGCAGCTCAACCAGCAAAAACATACAACAGCGGGGATTCGCTGGTCGTCACCGACCCAACTACTAATCCGCCCCTCACCGGCTTATCTATGGGAGAGCGGACGGGATCCCGAGTTCTCCGGTGGGTATGGTCGTATGTGGCAGACAGAGGCTCAGTATCGAGTTATCACTACCTCTTTAGGCCAGCTGGAAACAAACTCGTGTTTAACGATGTTGATACGGTTCGAAATTCGTTGGCTAGGTCGTCATATTCGACTCTAATCCATCCAGCGGCTAGGTCTCGTTGTGTTACTACATCAGAGGTCGTCCGTGGTGGGTTTGTGCGACGTCAACACCAAGATTCACGTCTGCCAAGGATCAGGGTCCAGACCAAAACAGCCCAGACTTGACCTGCATCAGCGTCACATCGGCCTGCTCTAGTGATTCAGTGCTTCAAGAGTGGGGTAATCTGTAATCAGCCTTGCTGCCCTTGCTGACCGCTTTCGTAGAGACAAGGCATATTCCAATTGTCAGCTTGCAGGTTTCAGTCAGACATGGCATTAAACACTTGACGAGTATCAAGATGAACGAGGAGTTATATCAGACCTACGCTGGGGAGATCCTGGAGGAGGAGGATTCATTTCGCCTCATTTCTCTACAACCTGGCGACCACGACGAACCTTTGATTTTACGCCTTATCAACACCAGACTTCGAGATCCCCAACCATACGAAGCCGTTTCTTATGTGTGGGGAGACGCATCACGCCAAGTGTTGGTACGAGTTGTCGATAGGCATGGCGAAGAAATCACCATGGGCGTCACACCCAACTGTTACGCTGCCCTCCAGCGGTTGCGAAAGAAGCATTCCGCTCGAACCCTGTGGATTGATTCCGTCTGCATTAATCAATCATTGAACGCGGAAAAGAATCATCAGTTAATGCTCATGGCACGCATATATCAGGAAGCAACTCAAGTCGTCGTGTATCTTGGCGAGGGCACCAGCGACACGGATGCCGCCATGAAGTACATTGGCGAAGTTGACGATCCTTCAGACTTTGGGAGTGGAGACTGGCACCTGCAGTCACCCATTTGCGATAAATCTTCATTGGATGTTTTCTTCGAACGGCCTTGGTTTCATCGGGTCTGGGTGTTGCAAGAGATCACGTTCGCAAAGCAGGCCATCGTCGTCTGCGGCAGTCAGGAACTGGATTGGCAAAGTTTCCTGACGTTCTATCAATGGAACGTAATTAACCGGAGTGTTGATAAACTCCCATACCTGGTCCAGTATTCAACATCGCCCGTTTCGAAGCACGGCAGTTGGATCTGGTATGTGGAACGGCTCTTCAAAATGCTCAGAGACACCAGGCACTGCGGCGCTACAGACCCGAGGGATAAGCTGTATGCCATTATTCCTCTTCTGAACCGAGATCACGACCAATTATCTGTGGAGATAGGCGAATCTATGGAGAGGTGGGACTACGACAATGAGGATGAGATCCAGGACATGCAGGCACGCCGAGAGAAGACTCAGATCCCAGTTGACTATGGTCGTTCCGAAAAGGCTGTCTTCACGGACCTTGCCGTGTTACTCTTACAAACCGTCGGTTTGGATGTCCTCACAAGTGTCATCAAGCAGTCGCACATACCTGGCCTTCCATCTTGGGTTCCCGATTGGAGCTCTATCAATTCGAATTGGTCTTCAAGCAACCCACCGAGTGAGATGGGATATGCTGCCGGCTTTGATGGAAAGCCTGACTACCTTTTTGGTCGATCAAGATACAAACCAGAACGGCTCCAGACTTGGACTGTCTCGGAATATCTATCTGCATCGGGGGACATGTCGACACAACTTCACGTCGATGTGATCCGGGTCGGCCGCATAGTGAAGCTCGGCGACGTCTGTGATATTGAAAAGAACGTCTTTCCGCTTGCTCAGTGGGAGAGTCTTGTACCAAGCAAGGACTACCTCGAGAGCAAGAAACCCCCAGCAGGCCTCTCAATTTCGGAGATGATGGACTTCTACAATGGGCCCAAAAGTCTCTCACCGTTCGTAAGAACGGTTTCTGGGGATGACGTAGTCTATCCCAAAGCAGTCAACGAGGCCGTCGAATTCATCAAGCTATATGACGCCGAAAACTTGACCAAGAAGCAAGAAGAAGTCAAAAAGGACAATATATTTTGGAATGAAAGCCAAGACAAAAACAAACTTCCACTCCGCGAGATTTTAAAGAAAGGTTCTAGCTACGAAACACAAGCTAACTTCATCCTACGGATGTGCGATGGCAAACGATTCTTTGTAACGGATACTGGGTTCATAGGACTCGCCCCTGAGCGAGCTCAAGTCGGCGACGTGGTGAATGTTGTCGATGGAGCTTCTGTTCCTTTTGTTTTCCGGTGCATTTCACCAAAAACAGTGGGTGCCAGTCACGAGGGTAGAGCAGTGGAGGTAAACGAGGCCTCATGCTTTGAGCTGGTGGGCGAATCTTTTGCATTTGGAGTCATGACGGGTTCTATCTGGCATGATGTGGCGAAGGGGACCAAGAAAGTTGAGAAGATTATCGTTCGATAGGTAGTGAATTATTCTCATGGGCTAGCAATACATTACCCAACTATCTAGGTTCATCTTCTTGATAACCTTGCTGAACCCGGTTGACCCTTTGGCGGCACCAGTGACTGAACAGATCCTTCTTTTGTCGGCGGCTTTCACGTTGGGTGCACCCGCTGGGTACTCGATATTGAAGACAGGCTTTCCGGCCTTGATGTAAGGTGCATATAGGTCGCACTCTGAGTATTGTATGCAAGACTCGTTGATGCAGAACCCGACATATGGAAGAACCTGCTTTGTAATGCTCCCTCCATTCTTCATCCCCGTCGTCATACGGTACTTTGCCGCCTCTTTGGAGAGAAACTTGACGTATGAGATTGTGTCAGCCTCGGTTAGGCCCAGGCCATTATCAGCTTGCTAAAGAAGACGTCAGTGATAAGCTTGTTGTCCGCGAGCCATGACTTACGTAGCCATCCAAGTTATCAGGATCGATGGCATCACAGCCCTTTTCAGCAGCCAACTTAATACGCTTCGCCATAATGGTGCGTACTGAAGGACTGTTGATGTTGACGTACTTTTCGTCCGGCCACCCACTCAACGTCTTGCCAAGATCCTTCTTCTGGAAGCTGTTTCTGTCATCGCGCCAATTTTCCCAGGAACCGGCGCTGAAGTAGCAGATGACATATTTCCCCGCCTTGTGTAGAGCGTCAAATGTCTGTTTTGAGTTCTCAAACAAATCCACGTCGTAAATGGGGACGTTAGGCTTCAGGTTTTTGGCGCCACCTTTGGGGATCGTGAGGACTTGGGAGAGAATAATTTGCCAATGAGTACCGACTTTAGGCTTCCATAGCTCTTTGCGGGTAGTAACACCGCGGGGGAAAAGTGCTTTAGACGTATCGGTGTTTGCGCTAGAAGGGACCGCGAGTACTAGCAGAAGGGATGTCGCAAGGAGAGCAATACTGCTAATGAGGTGATTCAGTTTCATCATCAATGTCGTAGTTTGGCCGAATTGAAGGCTTCTAAGCAATCTTGCCTTGACACACGGGTACATATTAAACACGGCACAGCATGTTTTGACATCTATGCTTATTTATTGCTTGTTCCTCTTGCAAGACGCGAACGGCAAGTTATGTGCCACCCAATGCTATCACATTCCAGTGCCAATTACACTTATGAGGTACCACTTTCATTCCACAGTTTCAGTGAATCATCCGAGTCTTGACCAAGAAGATGACTTGTACTTCTGTCACCTACTGTATGTACCTATATAACTAGACTGACCTCGAGGTCGCAAAACAACATTGGACTGGTTTGGCTGTGGTTCCCACTTTATCATTCCGGTGGTCATTTTTGCTACCCCAGAGCGCTGGCCAAAACATACTTCACAATTCGAACTCTGGACGGAGGAATGTGATGACGGCTAGATAGGGTTGGGAATGTGATCGAAGATTTTGGTCATTTATTTAACTTTGTCTAAGAAAGACTAAATACGCCTTTAATGGTGCCTAAGAAACATCATGAAAGATTGTGTTGATACTGTGTTTTTCGACCACGGACACAATGGCAAATGCCAGTCTCTCAATTTTCAACACAATGTTCACCTAATTAATGCCATACATAACAACACGGTTATGCAAGACATGTCATTCAAGATCAGTATTGACACTGTGTGCAAAGAAACTCGCCGATTGCAAGGGTTGCCAGCAATCTCACCTGAACTAAGTGGGCGAGTCATCTCGCTTCAGACTGTCTTCTCATTTCCGCCTCGGCGTCTCGTCTCTCCCCCCAGTCATAGATCCGCTATTCTCGTCTCAACAGATTAAGCATACGTAAGAAGTAACAATTAGCTACTGCCTCACCGAAAGCCCGAAAGTTATTGGCCGACGCCGCCGAGAAGGCAATCTCCAGGCACCCTCCCAGCCCCAGGCAACAAGGCATTAACATGGTCCTTTATCATCTATAAATTGGCTGTCTCCCGCCATCCTTTGCTCGTTTTCTTCTTTTCTTCTTCATACTTACCTTGTTCCGGTTTCCCTAGCTCAAGATTTGGGGACACCAGTTTGGAGGGCCTGCATTGCACAGCGCGGCGTCATTCCATGCTCCATTGTCCTTCGGGACCATGGGGGGCGTAATTTTTGATTTACCACCTTTTCATTGTGTCGGTCGCTTCATGTGACCGTACGAAGAAGAGTGTTCACTGAGTGTGGTGTCCGTATCCACTGCACTGTCGTGGTTTGCGTGCTCACTTGCCGACACATGTATAACCCCCATTGGTGTTTTGATCCCACGCTGACAGGTTTCTTGATGAGTGTGCTCGGAACTGTGCTCTCGCAAGCCCAGATGGCATTGCTTTTTGTATTGCTGAGTTCTGCTTCTATCTTAAGCTTATGCTCTACTGTCTGAGTCTGATTCCATCGCGCTTTTGGAACCCTCTTCTGGTTTCGCTGTCGCATTCCGCAAACATTTCAATCTATCTTCAAGCAATTCCCTCCCTTCCCGAGTTGACGGAACGTTCCGCCTTGGTCCATCCCTAATGTCATCCAACACTTGCGCATGCACCTGCATTGCCTCCTCAAGCTTGCCCGTGTTCTCAAGTAAAACGCCAAACAGAAAGACAGTCACTAACGTCTCCCTGTGATCAAGTCCGTAAACCTCCCCCTTATTCTGGATATTGTTTTTGAAGATGTCGTAGGCTTCATTGTACGTTTCTCGGTCATTGCTCAGCATGGAGGCGAGGTTACCCTCCGCCATCAGCGCATTGATATGCTTGGGACCAAGCACTTCAAGCGTGACGGTGAAGATTTCCCGCTGAAGAGTCGTTGCTTCAGCTTGTTTCCCTTGCTGATGAAGGACCTGGGCCAAAAACGCCATGCAGTCGATGGTATTACCATGTCGACGACCCAAGATACGCTCACTACGAGCTACTGCCTCGCGTTGCATGGCCTCCGACTTTTGCAGGTCGCCTGTAGTGACAATAGCGTGAGCAAAGTCGCTTAACGCGTCGATTGTTTGTGGGTCGTCTTTCCCTAGCACCTCGGTTCGAAGTTGGACGAGACGCTCAAGCATGGGAACAGCCTCTGGGTTGTGGCCGATGATGGCAAGTGACCACCCATATAAGCCGGTGCTGGTCATTGTATCGATATGCCTCTCGCCGAGAAGTCTCATGTTGATTTGCATCGATTCTTGGAAACGAGACCGAGCTTCGTCGTAACTGCCTTTCCAGTGAAGGTATCGTCCGGACGAGTTGAGAAGCCTTGCCCTCGCAAGCTCCACCTCTTTTGAAGGCATCTTGAACTGTTGTTGCAGTATGAGCTCCGCATGAGGAAGTAGAGACTCGCCGAGGGTGAAGTACCTCGCATCAGGGTGCGACGTCGGTCTAGGGAAGTGTGTTGCCACAGAGTTGAGAGCCGCGAACGCCCATCTCTCCGTCTCAGATGGCACCTCTCGGTCAAGCCAACACCTCGTTGCCAGTTGTACCAGTCGATGCGTGCTGAACATGGTGTCTTCTTCATTAGAGTCGACAAACGAGAAAGCCTTCAGCGCTGCAACAGCGTCTTGAAAGTCAAACTCGTCCTCTTCCTCGTCCTGTAGCAGAAAAGCGGGGACTCCTTGGTGTTGAAAGAAGGTCATCAGACACAATAACTCAGCCGCTCTAGGATTCGACTCTCGGATCGCTTCAAAGGATAGCATCCATGTTTTGGCGACTGACTCCATTGAGCTCCCTGGACGACCGTGATCTGAGAACTCGTAGCTGAGAAGCCTCATCTTTGTTACATCGCTTTTTCGATATAAGTCCAAGTACGGCCGTACCGTCTTTCTTCTCTTAGCCATAAATGCGCTTGCTTGAGTGATTGCCAAGGGGATGAACTCAAGCACCTCGAGTAACTCGATCAGTAGTTCTTCAGGTGTATCGTTGGGCAATCGCTTCTTGGCCAGCTCCAGGCCATCGGCCACCCCCATCTCTTGGATCATGATAGGCTTTGCCGGGCTGGCCGCGTCAAAGGCAACATCGCTGCTTCTGGTGGTGAATATCAGTGAACCTCTTGCACAATGAGGTATACACTCTGATGGTAGCTTTCCAGTTCGCATCTGTTTACTGAAAAAGGCATTCTGGTCATCAACGTTATCCACCACCATCAGCCAAGGACCTTGATGTCGGAACTCAAGCCAGTTTTTCAACACGGCGAAAGAATCTGTTGCTTGTTCTTTTGAGATGAGGCCGCACTGACTTGCCATGCGGTTCAACGACTCCTCGAAACGCGCCACTGTAGCAGCGTTGCACCAGAAGATGCTGCACCGCGGATCTTTCTTCTTTTTGCGATAGCAATACTCTAGAGCAACCTGTGACTTTCTGTCATACGTTAGACATGATCCCTGCAAGTACCAGAGACGACTCACCCGATCCCTCCTAAACCGTACAGTGCTGTTTTTGGTTGCACTCCCTCTTCTACTGTCAGCGCGCTCTCAATCTCCTTAAAAATATGATCTCTTCCCACAAAAGAGGGGTTTTTGTCGTAAGGAACTAGCCAATAAGACTCTTGGTTAGAGGGCGGCTTCTCCAACTTGAAGTTGTGGGAGAGATCAACAACCTGATGCAAGGTCAATATGCCGATATAACTATTCATAGCCGCCGCAATTTTGTCGATTTTCTTGTCATATTTCAGACTAATCAGTGCCTTTTTCCGTCTCGCCCAACTTGAGTCTTCGGCAGACGGCAATGCCTTCTCAAGGATCATGTCTAGTTCTTGGGTCTCCGAGAGGCAACCTTGGACAACACTGTGGAGAGCAGCTTGATCTCGTGTAGCGGCATGGCTTCCGTCAGCCTGTATGCGTTGTAGATCGGCTACAATGAGAGGGAGAGAAGTTTTGATCTGTTTAAAGGCTTGAGGCATATCATCTTGCAAGGCAGCACTGCTGAAGTCGACAAGACGCTTAGTGACCTTGGTGCTGAGTTCGACTAGTTGGACGATGCCCGCCACCACTGTTATCTCCGTGTCAGCTCTAGGTCTGCAATGGATAAATATTGGTGTACAGACGGCCGATTGCGCTGACCGGGTCCATGGGCACCCTCGTGTATGACGACAACGGGTGATGAGTTGACGATATTCCGCCGTACTAAAACCTTGTAGGGCGACGGGCTGTCGACTTGTTTACCCCGGGTTTGACTCTCTCCTATTCTTGCCCGAGAGAAAGTGCAAGTAATATACACAAACGTGGCTTGGCTGTAACTAAAAAATTGAGGGATTTTCTTGGTCAAATCGCACGACAAGCAGCGGGTTCTCTATTGGTAACGGATCCGCAACCCCTGACACCTTAACATTTGTGCGTCTCGGTTATGATGTAACTCAATTGATTGGGCGGCTTCAGGGTGTATAGCAGCTCTTATTACCATTTTGCAGTATTTCAGTTACGCCTGTCCCGCGATTTACATTGTCCATCTACTTAAACCCTGATAGCAAGCCATTAATGCTGTCATCGCCAGCGATTGTGCTAGAACTTGGGAACACATTGTTAAATCTCCTTGAATCACACATCCTAGACCACCTCACCCATTGATGGTTGTGTCTCAGGCTGCCGTGAGCTCTTCTGAATCAACCGTATCAAGGCCTTCATCCCCTCATGTGACATATCCGAGGGTGCCTAGAGTTTTAGCATAGTCAAAGTCGCTCGGCTCGTAAACTATCTCGGTCTGTTATTGCATGCTCAGAGTATCACTGTCCGTGCCTACAAATCTATCTGTATCACACTTCATAAGAGGAACTAGCCGATATGTATCATGATTTATACCATATCATAAGTTTTGCTCTATTGATCCGTGTGTCTATGGGATGCAAATGTCGTAAGTGTCGCCAATAATGTAGCTAAAATGCAATTTCAATCCAGGCCATCAACTGTGACCTCTGTGTCAGAACTTCCTAGATGCCAATGTTCCCTTTCTGTATCTCGGTGTCGTCAATCTCATCAATGCCCAGGCCATAAACAAAGGAAAAAGATAATCTGCCCATCAATCAATCCAGTGTGCCTATGCACGTCGCCGTGATGTTAAACGGCTCTTACCACGCTTATGCAGCGGTGTAGAACGTTTCTTAGTTGCTTGAACCAACTCGAGGGAAGACTCATTCGAGTGTCTCCTCACTAGTTCCGTAATGCCGTCTTCTTTGGGAGCTGCCTCAATCATGGCCTTGTCCTTTTCAACAGTGATGACTCTCTCCTCAGTTTCGACCTCGCCCTCGATTAGGCCTGGCTGAGGCCCCATGCCTAGGATTCTGGGTGATCCATACTCTGGTGGTTTCTCGGTAATGCCGCACCATGTCATGGCCTGATTCCACCATCCGAGGGGTGGTGGTGTCCAGAAGCCTACATCTGATGTATAGTACTTTTGGTCCTCCGGGAGGTTTAGCCATACGAACGGCCTGTTGCTGTTGATCCGGCCCTCGATGACGAAATCGCCAATCTCGTCTGGGATCCGGATACTCTCTGGGATAAGGATTGATTGATATGCTGGTATGATGAGATGTAGCTGAATGGGACGACAGTGCTGCTTCTTGCGTCCTTTTCGAAGTTCTCTCTCTGTGATGCGTTCACGGGCTGCTAGCATGAACATGAAGACCGTGTCGAGTTGGTTGGTATAGCCGCAAAAGCGAGGGTCCAGGGGTTTCTCCTCGACGAGGTGGAAGAACTTGGGGTACCAGTCGGTATCTGGATGGTAGAGGAAGAACCAGTGCTCGCGATCTGGATCAACAGCAGTCTGACTTAACCGCTCCCGGATCATATCGTAGACGTATTGAGGAAAGTCTCGCTGAGCGGTGAGGGCTGTCTGAGCCTCGAGACTCTTTCCCATATCTCCTAGCTTAGCAGCTATTAGATTGAGGGCTTGAATACCCTGGTATGTTTGAATAATGTTGGCACCCATGCCAAGTGTTGTAGCCACCATACTGAACTTGCTCAGTAGCCTTGCCGTGTCAACCAAGGACTGGCCCATGATGTGCATCTGGGGTAGGATGGTCTGGGCGGTCCTGACTGTATCAGATGCATTATGGAGAAGATTGTTGGTGTTTTTGACGACATCTCCAACTTTGGTGATCTGATAGGCGGCTTGGATAGTCTTGACGACTGGTGACTCCGCGGCGAGAGTGGTGGCGGCCTCAAACGCCACTTTTTGTAGCCTCTTGTCGCGGAGCGCTCTCGGTATTAGGTCTTCCAGCCCCATTATTTGAAGAGCCAGAAGTCCAAAAAGTAAACAAGGTCGATATCGGTCTCGAACGAAAGGACTCACGGGCGTGGTGTAAGGATGAAGATGGAGCAGGGAGCTGACTACAGGCGAAAAGGCGGTAAAAATAAGTCATGCATGATTGGACTGTAAAGGCTGGGCTGGAGTGCTTTAACCAATGAGAGGACGCCATGTAGCTGGGGTGGCGGCCCAAGGGGCTTACGACAGCCCAGCCAGGGGTAGAGAAATAAACAAGACCAGGCATTTCTTACTCCGAAGTCCTGTGGCTTTGATGATGAGTAGATTTATATAAGAGACAATAGCATTCATTGTATCAAGATGAGATGACATTTGAAGTATTTTCTGTATGATTTCTGCACCCTTTTTTGTGGTCCTTGATGGATTGTTTTTCTCTCGACCCACGGAACCAGGGTCTAGGATAAAGCATAAGGACACTTGAACTATGACGTGGATTGCATTTATGCATTGTTAAGCACTTTGTTAATCACAATATGGAAATGGAGAGAGAGGCACAGCAATTAAGGAATATAGTAACTTCCCCAGTCATGGCCTTGTTTTCTTCGTGATATCTTACATCGGCTTCTCTCACAACTCCTCCTCGGCATCCGCGGCATCAGTGACACCCAGGACGCCTACTCCTCCATCTGCTTCCTCCCACTCGCTATCATCCTCGCTAGCATTGCCATCTCCAGGGTTCCCATTTCCGATCTGCAAGCGGTTCAGACCAGACGAGATATCCTCCACTTCCGGAAGGTTTGCCGTCGAATTAAAGAATGTATGTGTGGCATGAAGAGCCCGACCCTGACATACATATCCCATCGGAGTGTGCAGAATATCAGCCGTTTGACGACGATAGGTCAACCACTCCAAGAGGAACTTCAAGGGGTAGTTGACGAAGAGACCCTGCCGGACCGCATCCTCGGAGTTAGACGCCTTGGCGACTCCTAGCCACGCGAGTAGCGGCTCATACTCGTGGTACTCAAAGTAAAGGCGCCCGGCAATGATGCCTACCTCGATAGAGACCCAGGCTGGTAATGGGTCTTGGTTTGCTGGTATGGTCAAGTACCGGAGTGTGTTGAACACCTGCATCGACTTTGCAACCGGAGCGGCATAAGCGATAAGCCGCACCCAAGGCTTTTCTACCTTCCGAATGATGGGCAGAAGGAGTTCAGCCTCCTCGGAAGTGACGAGGACAGCAGTATCAGTCCTTGAACTCCAGAGTATCCACTCAACAGGTCGCTGTCGATGTTAGCGGTTTTGACTTGAATGATTCCCGGGGAAATTACTTACCACAATGTCGTCTCTTGCTTCGTCTTGAACGCTGAACGCGAACTGTTTAGAGACAAGGAGTCTGCAAGAAGTCTTCTGGACACCGAAACGGCGTCCAATACTTGTCCTAGCAATTAACCCAAAGGCCCGCTCAAAGCGCTGATCGTGGACTTGTCCAGATTGAACGAAGGAAACGAGTTGAGAATCGAGGCTCTCGAAAGCGTATGGAGTAAAACGGGTAGGCTTCTGCTTCTCGCGAACCTGCTCAACCTCGAACTCGACCTCTCTCTCCTGCTCGACCTCTTCAAAGGCTGAAGAATGCGCCATCTTTCCGCTGCGAGAATGTTCGAGTCTCTGCTGGTGTAGATTTTTCCTGACATCTATCAAGCGTTGGAAGTCAAGTCGTGAAGATTCTGCGAGGTCCGGCTGTCTCGCGCCGTAGAGCTGCTCGAGTGTCTGATTTTCTCGTAGCTGCATGGTCCGGACAAGCCGCTTCCTAGGCCCCTTCGTAGAAATACGGTCAATGTCCTTCCAAAGGGCATTTGTGCGCCGGCAAAAGTCAAAGCCTTGGGCTAGGTGAAGTGACATGATGTTCTCGCTCGCCGCGCAGCTCTGCTCGAGTAGCCAGTGAACCACGTCTTCGGACGTCACGGGCAAATGCTTTGTGAAGATGCCGTTGTAAACGCTCCGCAAGCGAAGAATGCTCTGGTACACCTCTGGAGGTGCCACGAATGCCACTGACTGGGTCGAGCCAAGTTGTCTCAGTCTCATGGCGGCTGGTGAAGTTAGCATAATGATGCCCGGCCTCATTACTCATCACTTACCTTGAACTGTTTGGTCTTTTGTCTGACCAAGACCCAGAGTCACGGCTGCCTTGGCAGAGACTGGAAGCTTCAAGTCTGTGCCACGCGTGTGTGCCTCATCAATGTAAACGACACAATTCTCGAGATTGTCCGCAAACGGGCTCGCCAGTAGAGGAACGACGGCTTTCTGGAAACGCGCGCGAACCATGATCCTGCCCCCATGGTCAAAGTATACCGCGCCTTGGGCTTCTGGGAAAATATCCAGCCAGGCTGACGCGAGATCGTGGTTCTCCATCTCGAGGATCTGGGCACCAGCGTCGATTAGAATTTTGATACCTTCCTTCCGGAGAAGTTCTAGCAGACCCGTCTCCGTCAAGTGTTTCCCGGCCGAGTCAGCGGCTTGATAGAATCTCTGATTTCGCGGCTCCAGGAGATAGCTGAGTACCTCTGCGTTTGTCTGTACCAGGCTGGGTAAGTCATCCTGCTTGATCGTATGGGGCAAGATCCTCTTGTTGTCGTTGGTGCCACTGAAGCCAGTGGTCAGGTTCTTGCTCGATGGTTCTTTAGATAGGAGAGGGATATCCCATCCTGAAGCCTGAAGCTTCACGCTGAACTGTTTGGCATGCTGTGGGAACGCAAAGTTGTTGAGGAAGTAGTTGAGCACATTTCGGTCAAATCTCACGAGTTGCCACAGTTCGTCCATCTGCATCTCGTCTTCCATGTCTAGCAAGTTCCACTGCTGTAGACTCGCTGGTAACTTGCACGAATGGACCAAACGTTCGTAATGCGCCGCTGGGTCATCGGACTTCATGATGTGCTGTAGATTCTTGGTCACTTGAACCTTTGACAAACCAGTCTGGTAGAAGGCAAGACAAGTAAGTACGAGAGCCGTATCTGGATGACCGTACTCTGCTGTCTCAGAAGGGACACCCTTGGCCTCAAATGGCACTGCGATTGGGGACCTGTTAGGGTGAAGGCCGTATTGCACGTTCCATCGCTTCTTCAGGCAGAGGAGCAGCACGCGCTGAGAGATAAGGCCACGTAGCAAATGAAGCATCTTCCACCCGAATACGTCGTCTGTGAGCGAGCTGGCTGTGTCTTCCCAAGTTGCAGGAGAGACATCGGCGCCTGATACAATCATGCCGATGTTATCTTGAGCAGGCTGGTTAGTAGGATCCTTCAGCTGAACCTGAGGGAGGCGTCCTTCGCAGATATCTTGTACGAGCAGGGCATTGAGGCTGTCTTCCACTTCTGTGCGTAAGAAATGGATGATGGGATAGCCTCGATGACGCCTCCTCACGTCGATTCCGTCCTTGAAACTCGACTGGAGCTGATATACATGACTCTCAACAAGTGCCAACAGGTCCTCCACCACCCGCCATCGCTGAGGATGACCGTCGATAGCTGTAGGGATACCACTGGGGTAGATCAGTTGTGTCTTTGCCGAGAGTGTAAAGTCAGACTCGTCAAGGATGTCACGGCTCGACGTATCCAGCCAACGCTGAATCTCGATCATTCTCTTGGCCTGTTTATGTTGCGCGTCGGCCATTTTTTGTATTCCGCTCAACTTGAAGGAGAGGATGTGCTCAGGCAGACAGAGCATGACACCTCCTGATGCGTGAATGTCTCGGTGAAGGTCTTGGTAGCGATCCATGGCTTCTGCACTTGTTGGAGACCGTCGTGCAAAAGGGATGTGGCAGACCTGGCGACCAACTAGGCCCCCGATACGACTCTGAAGAACCTGTGCTGTCTGGTGGAGAAGGGCACGAGGTACCATGAGCCTGCAAAGTTGTGTCTTGTCCGCTAGCATCGCCACCGCCATGGGTATGACGCATGAGGTTTTGCCTGCGATGTTGGTTAGAGTAAGTTTCTTTCTTGTGATAGCCGTAGAAAAATACCTTGGCCCATGTTCATCTGGAGCACTGAATTGGACTCTGACGCCGGCCATATAATGGCTCTCGCCACGTCTACCTGAGGTGGACGGATAAGTATGTTGTTGTCAATTTCAAGGAGAAGCCACTCTGGATGCTCAAGAGGAGACCAGTTCGAATGACCTTCGTGATCCTGTTCTTCTCGTAACCGCTTCTCATCTCGTGAGAGCTCGGCATCACGCATTCGGACGAGCCTCTGGACTTTTGTAAAGAGAAGACCGTATAACAACAACTCGGTTCGCATCTTGGGGCTCAAATGTGACTTGTTACTGTGCCTGAGTTGCTCGAGAAGCATGACGGGTGAAAGACAAGGCCACAAGTTGCCGGCGTCGAGCCATTGGAAGCCAGCTTCACCGTCGGAAAGGGAAGCCCGGATCGCGGAGACATGGTCATGTAGGACTTGATAAGCTTGAGCAATTGCCTGATTGAGGCCACCGGGGAAGTGCGTGCGTTTGGGCTTTTTGACGACCTTGCGGTCGTTGATCAGGGCTTCAAGAGATGTCTCGAGGTCGTTTCCGTACTGTTGCCTCGTGATTTCCGGTGAGGCGGTGAATCTCTTGAAAATCCTCGAGAGTGTTGTCATTTCTTGGGGGACGAGGGAGAAGGCCTTCGGAGCCTTGTCGTCTTTCCTAAGGTTTCTGTTGGCGAAACTGCGAGACAGCTGGTCCATGGTGGCTTGATCCCTCGTAGCATGGTTGAAGTGGAAGTCCTTTTTCATCAGGCCGCTTGTGAGGTGAGGTACGCTAAACACACCATTGCCCTGACTTGGCTTCAGACTCGTCAAGGTTGCTGGCTTGCAGCTCCAGATCTTGTCGTGTCTCTCACTCACCGCCGAGGTTTGGTGTTGGCGAATTTCCTTGGCAGCTTCATCTACCTGAAGAAGATAGACGGACAGCTCAAGATTGTAAGACAGCCTTTGAAGTTCGGGCTGTATGTTCTCCCAAGCTATCTCCAGGTTGATGCATTCGATAGAGAGCTCTTGGGCCAGCTTCTCAAACTCTTGGGTGGAAAGGAGCACGCCAGGCCCTTCATGAACGATGAGGGATGCAATCTTGGCTGCTTCTTCCGCTTGCAAAGCGTAATATTGCTCGCTGTTCAGCTCGGCATTCTCTTCCTCTGACGTGTCGTCCTCTGACGTATCCTCCTCTGCCATGTTCTCTAACCAATCCTCGTAGGCTGGCTGTTTGTTCAGCACCAGTGTCGTCAAGGTCTCCTCTGAGGGGGCTTCAAAGACGTGGAAACCTGTAAACGCCAAGGGCTTCGAAGGATCGAAAGAGTTGAAATCTTCGCATTCCGGGCGCTTCGGAGGTTGGAAAGCCCTTAACGCGGGGTTCTTGGATAATGCCACAAGCCAAGACACAACGTTCATATCAGTCTCGCTGTCAAAGGCTAATAACGCAAGTTGGAAATGCTCATCATAAGCCCCTGCAGAGTTAGAAACTTTACTCAGGCATGCCCGGACAAAAGAACCCCAGAGTTCAGGCATGTTCAAGTCTAGGATGGCTCTAATGTCCACCCCAACTGTCGCCTTGTCGAATCCCCCAATTGTCTCCCATTGTTGTACCACGGGTGTCAGTTCTGAGAACCGAGATACGCCAGGTGTAGGCTCCTGCAGAGCACGAGTGGTCTGAAAAGCTTGGCGGCTTTGTTTGGAAAGAGAAATGGGGGAATAATGGACAGTTGGTGTGGCTGCTTGAAGGGCCTGGGAGTCCTCGGGGAAACAGACACGCTCGTAGATTTGTCGCCGTATGCGACCTCGAAGACACAGCCTCTTGATGGCATCGTCGTCACACCCAAACTCAAACTCCTCCTCCGTCTCGGGCGTCGGGGCTGTCGGAGCAAACGTCTCCAGGTCCGCTGATCGAAGGGCGATACTATCAACGAGGGGAGCCAGACCTTCGTGCTGAATCGACATGGTAAGGTAACTGTCCCACCTGACTTTCTGGTAGACATTGAGTCCTGGTGGGTAAAGCCACCGGCTGGGAGAGAGGGACCTTATGACGGACAAGTATTCTCGAGAGGAGCGCTGCAGAGGAGCCCACGGCTGACTCCGAGCCGCAACAAGACAGTGACGTGCCTCTTCGGTCCCGGTGCGGCCAGTGAGTCCATCAGGCAGGGGGGACGAGGTCAGTGCGTGCAATGCTGCTTTCAGGTAGAGGAGGAGTGGTTCTGGCGGGCAGTCAAGTCGGCCTAGGAGCTGGTCGATGGTGAACTTTGCGTACAAGCCTTCGTTTGCGAGACCGACGGCCACATGCATTCCTCTTCGCTCCCAGCGTATGCTGCCAATGGGAACGAGAACACTCTTTTTGTCAGGATTCGCGATACCGCGCAGTTGAATCTGACTGTACAACCCGTATAGAGTGCCCACGTCCTGCTGGGGATCAACCTCTGCCCTGAGCTGTTGGCATTGAAGTAGGCCCTTGGTGTTGACGAAGAATCGAATCTCCAAACGTTTCATTTCAACGGATAAAGGCCCAGCACCGGATGGTTGATAGATGGTCAACCTCTCTGCATCTTCAAATCCTTGAAAGATGTGATAAATCTTTTGCCCAACCTCGGATCGAGGCTCGACCAGATAAGTACCCGAGCTTGGCGCGCCATGCTTCCGGCGGCCTACACCTCTGACGGCCTGACGGTTGTGGACGTCAAGGATCCAGTTGGACGGCTTTGGAAACCATATCCGGGGTTTGCGACGCATCTCGACCTTCCCAGTGTCCAAGTTGAGCCAGTGTACACAGTCGTCCACAAGCCCTGAGGGAAGGTCATAACCAGAAACACCTTTGAACACTGTCCGCGGAACGTGTTCCAGCAGTGACCCTCGAAAAATGGCACGAATAATAACCTTTCCACCCCTAGAGCCGAAGTGAACCTGGTGCCCATCGACCTCATTGACCAGCTGATGCTCCAGGAGGTTGGACGGACGCGTCAGCAAGTGCTGCCCGCCAAAAAGCTCCTTGATGGCTGCGTCTTCTCTCATCTCGAGGGGGAGTCGGCCAAGTGGCTTTCCGTCCACAGTGAGGTGTCCTTGAATGATGTGGTAGTGTATCACTTGGGGGGCTGTCCACTTGGTCCCTTCGACCCGCGCTGTAGCCCACCAATGATGGGTTTTTGAGAGGAGCGTCCATTGAGAGTAGACTCTCTTCTCAAGGCCCCCGGCATCACTCCACGTCTCATTGATGGCGCTCTCCAAGCAATGTGGGTTATTTTCGACCCAGCTCTTGATCATGGTCCGCATGCGATAGCAAGTGCATAGATCCTGAACGAGAAGATGCTTCAGAGAAAGGCTCAGCTCGTCCACACTAACTAAGAGGTGCTCTTGAAGGGCAATAGAAGCCTGGAAGAAACATTGCATATCATCGCTACCCAGAGTTGCGTGTGGGCCCTGACAGTCGGCGTATATCGAGAATGTCTGACGACAGAGCAAGGCAGCTCGAAACGCGTAATCCGAAGACTTGCGAGCGGTTTCACCCTCCGGGGTTACTCGGACCTCGTGGCGTAATTGCACGATCCAGTTGGAGGTGATGTGTCGGATCCTTGCCAACAAATTAAGTGCCTTCTCCCTGAAACCTGGTAGACATAGATGATATAGCCGCAGACTGAGGGTGACAATCGTACCCATGCAGTGGACTTCTCGGCAATTGGATTCCAGGGAAGCCAACCAGGAGGAAAGCCGCCCATGTAGTGTCTCGCAGAAGGATTGGTCATGGAAGATGATGTGTGCCTCCCTCAAAGCCCCACGCTCTAGAACGGCAGGACCAGCTTGTAGGGCGAGACGTGTGAAGAGAGTTGTGGTGATCTCACTGCTGAAGTTGATGTTGGTAGATGACAGCTCGGTGAGGATTGCTAGCCATCGTCGGCCTCGTCCAGAAACAACCCGTTGATAAGCAGAAAACTCGTGTACAGACATGTCATGAGGACAATCAATTTCGTTGGCAATTATGTCGGACGATGTCGGATGATACACTTTGTCTTTGGACTGATGGCAGTTCTCATATGGATCGGGAACACCCTCTGGAAGCCAGGGACCAAGAAGATGCTGAAACCACGGTGTTTCGGGGAGTTCGTCGGCCCAGAGCTTAGATGATCCATCGTAGTATGAGAACTCTGCTCCGAATGGCAGTATTACTTCGTGTGGCTGTTTTGGGAGCTTCATCTTGCGCCAATGAGTCTGTGAAAACAACTTTTTCCGCGATGCCAACGTGATGGAATACTTGCCGACAGAGCGTTTGGATGCTGGGCGCCTGTGTGTAGAGCGCTTTGCCTTGAGTGTAAAGTCTCTGAGTTTCTCGACCTGGTCCAGAACGAGCACAGGATTGGGCGATTGGGTCAACGCAGGTGGACTTCCCAGCACGTACAAGTTCCATGTTGCTTGTCGATAAGCGGCGAGGTATTTGGGGATGCGCAGCTCATACACAATAGCAGCACAGTGGGCGTCGTCGTCGCATGTCTCATTTGACGGGAGGAAATCCTCGTGGATCATGATCTTAAGGGCCTTCCGAGAACGGCGTTTCTTGCATCTTTGACAGCCCTTCGTGTACACTTTCCCGCCAGGGAGTCGAGTGCAAGTGCAGGATACATTCTGAATCTCCTGGGTAAGTTTGCGGTACTGTTCGGCCAGGTCTTCCAGCTCTGATTCCTTGGACTCTCTGGATCGCTTTGAAGCTTCCTCGATCTCCTCGATTAGCTCAACCATGGGTTCCCCAGCCGTGGTTTCGTAAACAAAGTCATGCGCAAATGCCGACTCGTTCCTTGGATTGCTGAAAATTGTTTCACCATGCTTGGTATGGGCATTCACGCGGGCAGCAATATACTGCTGGACATGGGCAAGCCGTTCCATCTCTTCCATGGTCATTAGGCAAAGGACGTCTAATGCGTGTGGGACAAAGACAGGGTGGTAGTCTTTGAGAAGAGGACATGAGTGAATGGCTGCTCGGTCCATCTTCACCCAAAGTTCAAATAATCTTAGGAGGTATCGACTCATCAAGAGAGGGCCGTCTCTGTATGCGCTCTCGCCTTTCGTTAGATAGTTGTTGATGCTCGTCGAGAACTCGATACATGCTAGCTCCGAATCACATGAAGGATCCTTGAGTGGCATTATGAAGTTGTCGTCGTGGTGGATGAGTGCCATGTATTGAGCTGTCAGCTCATTGACCTGCGAGATTGTGCCTTCTTGCAGAGATGGGATGTCAAGTCGCACCCCGCAGCCCGTATCCATAGACCTCTTTGAGAGAAGATCTAGCAGAATTGGGCCGCTGTTGGGCAGTCTGAGGGACAGGTCATCCCTTGGTGCGCGGCCTGGAAGAAGGGGAATTTGACGAACGATACTCGCCTTGTAGTTCTCCCACTGGGCAACAACCTCCCGCTTTGCCCGTTCAACGGTCCCTTCAAAGAATGCTCTCGTAGCGGAGAACAAATCCTCGTACGCCAAACGCAGACGGCCTGAGACAGCATTCTTCTCGGACTCGAGCTTGGCAAGGCGACGGCATAGCTTTGCTTGGAGGATCAGCGTCATCTCAGGGTGCAGACTTTGGACAGATTCTCCAAGAAGATTGGCCAAGACAACACAGATGAGGAACTTGTAGTACACCCGGCCAATCCCCTCGTTTGTGTTCTCCAACATTGAAGAGAGGAGCCGTGCAGCTGTGACACGGAGAATCAGCCAGTAGGGGGAACGTCTCCAGGGGATATCGGATGAATCCAGGACGACATCGTCACGGACTCTTTTTCGAATCTGGTGGACGGTGGTAGGGTTTCCTAGACCCTCCAACAGCGACATGAGCATGTCGTTGACAAGGGCAGGGCTCGGACAGTCTCGAGCTTCAACAACCGACTGGCCTCCCTTGGTTGCTCGTGCAGCAAACTGATCGAAAACCTCGGTGCTTGATTGATCGAGGAAATCAGACAAGTTTTCTTGGAACGATGCATCATTGAAGATGTTAATGGGTACCGAGACTGCACGGCCAGGAAAGTCCCAGGTGAGGGCATGGGTTGCGTTGAGAACATCTCGCACAGGCGCAGAGACCTGGAAAGACTCAAAGATGATTTTTTCACCGCTATAAATATAGAATCAGGTCAAAATGTCTTCAATGTGTAGCACGTAAGGGCAGGTAGGACTTACGAAGCATCACGGTGAATTAAAAGCGCAGCGTTCTGCTGCGTAATATGGAGAGCAAGCCAAACTGGCGCCTCACTCTCCGCAACGGTTCTTAATCCCTCCAGGAGGTTATCGCCGCCTAAAAAGCCCTGGTCCAGGGCCCCGGTAGCCCGCAAAGACGCGTCCAAAGCGTCCCAGACGGCGGGGTTTCCCACATTTCGCAAGGCGGGCAAGGCTTCGTGCAATCGTTTCCCGAGATTCTCGGCCAGCTCGGCGTTATCGCCATCGAATTTCCGCGGAAGTTTTGGGGGGAGGACAAGGTGGTAGAACACAGTCTCCACGAGAGGAAGTTGCTCAGAATTCATAATCGCATTTTACGGTGCTAAATTCTAGCAGAAGAGAGCACGTGCTGGACGCTGAGCTTGTTGAAAGGACAAACTGGCTGAAAATGGTTTGAACCTCAAGGACAGGAATTGAGACGCGACGTGTGCTGGAAGAGAAAGACGCCACGAAGCTCCGTGACCTCCGGTACAGTGTGAGACAAAAGAGGAGAAAACAACGCTAACCAGGTACTGTACGTTTACTGTAGGTAGAGTTGAGTATTGAGGTTGGCTGGTCAAATGAGTGTTTATTCCAGCCCTCCTTCAAGGCACGGGGCTTGCGATCAGCGAGGGGGGTTATTGCGCGTCGACCAATTAGTGCCGACTCTCAAGATGATAGTGCCTCATCCTCCAGTTTTCACTGTAAGGCAGGTCTTATTTCACGATGAGCGCCGAGCTATGGAGAAGGGTGATAGCGATCATGGATAATCCATCCTCTATCGGCATTTGGAAGACTAGGTTGTTTGCTTCTTTAGGGCCTTGTGTTGCGCTGCTCAGAGGCCTCCCCCCACCTCCCCTTCGACCTGGTTATCTCATCTAGCTGCAGTACTGAGCACACATGCCTTAGGTAGCTATGGTCGGCCTCCCACATCTTGTGTCCGATTGCGGCCGACATGTGTCACACAGCTAATGCAGCCAGCCACACGCGCTTGAGCAGCAAGACAAGATGAGTACGCAAAACTGATTGGAGAGACTTTTGTTCTTGATTTGTGGAGAAAGAGAGCCGGTGAGTATGGCTTTCTGGCGCGAGGGTGGGATCACCTTGCACATATTTTATCGTATACTGGTATCCAAATATCTAAGGGTACCTAGGTATCTATCAAGGGATAACAAAAGTAATAGGATATTAATTTTTTTTTAAAAAAAAAAGGAAAATATTTATTTTTTTATACTATTTTTTTAGAACTATTTTCCTACTAATTATTGTTAGACTGCTCAGGCCTGTAGGAACAGTCAGGGCTGCCACCTATACGACCAACGTTTCCCTGCTAATAGCGAGGGGACATAATCAATGCAATCAACTCATAAAGATGCAAGTTTGACCCTTGAAGAGTCCTAAGAAGCTGATGTTTATCTATCATCGTCCCCCGAAGCTCCTAGAAATCCTCAGTAAAGCCACATTCAAGGTCACCATAAGTCGTATACACCTTGGCATTCTGCGGAGGGATCGTACGAAGAGATCAATTAGGAGCCAGCCTTGCATTGATACTAGTGAATGAAGATATAGGTATGCAGAAGCGGTTGTGTTGAACCCCTTTCCCCAAAATGTGGCGCGTTTGTCTAGCTTGTAAGAGCTAGTCTTGACGATTTTCTTGTTTGAAAGATCGAGATCGGTCGTCCTGGGGCGGCGCGCGTCTAAAGCTTCATACGTCATCGACCTGTGTAGGTGATAAAAACAACGCTCGAGCCAGTAAAAATTTATCACCCCAGACTCCGATCTCGAATCTGATCAGCGTAAACATCATGTCTAGCCTTTTGGTTGTGGTTACTACCGCCATTTCACTTGCATCTGCATTTCAGAGGCCGATTCAGGCTCTCGATCATTCTCAGGGCTACCAATTCGATCCTCTCCTCCACCTGCCAGGCATATCTCCATATTTCGATGCCGTTGGATTCGGGCTAGCACATGCTGCCCCAGAAGGATGCACTGTCGACGTTGCTTCTTACCTTATCCGACACGCGTCGATCTATGCCAACGATGCCGAGTATGAGGACTACATTAAACCATTTCTCTTTAAGCTGGAGAAGCATCGCGGGGGTTTCTCAGGTCCTCTTAGGTTCCTCAACAAATGGTACTCTCCGATTGACGAAAAACGCCTAGAAGATGTCACTCCTTCCGGAAAGCTTGATGCCAAGCAGGTTGGGAGACATCTGATGAAGCGATACCGGCACCTAGCATCATCGGTGAAGCGTGTTATAGCGGATACCAAAGCGAGAACCTATGATACTGCCAAGGCATTTGTCGACGCATTTCCCAATTCCAGCGACATGGAATTTGTCCGTGTTGACAAGAAGGATCTAAACAACGCTACACGTGCCCTTCTTCCGCACAAGGCTTGCTCGGAATTCTCAAAAGACCCTGGTACCAAGGAACTCCACGAATTCTTAAATGTCTACGGCAAGCAAGTTTCACGTCGTCTTAGCCCCTACACGCCTGACGACTATGACCTCGACCCCAAGGACGTCTTTGCCCTCCAGTCAATCTGTGGCTATGAATCAGCCATTCGTGGGAAACGCTCGCCTATGTGCGACCTGTTCTCTGATGCAGAATGGCTGTCTTACGAGTACGCCTGGGACATGAAGTACGCACACATGGTCGGGCCACTAAACCCTCTCTCCAACTATCTCGGTTTCCCCTGGCTTCAGTCACAGTCTCAGCTCTTTGACACCATTGACAAGGACCCAGATGCGAACCATAATGAAACAACAGGGTGGCCTTCAGACCAACGCTTGTTTTTCTTCTTCACGCACCGCGAAGTGCCACCGTTTGTCGCCACAGCACTTGGAATCTTCAATTCATCCTCACATGAAGGCTATGACGAGTTCCCGACGTCGCATGTCAACCACGTAAGGGCATGGAAGATGTCTGATCTTATTCCATTCCTGGGTCATGTTGGCATGGAAAAGATGACTTGTGATAGACCAGGTGACGACTCAGGAAAGGATGAGTTTATAAGGTTCATTGCCAACACTGCGCCTCGGCCACTCCCACTTTGTCAAAGCGGGCCGGGAGCTAGCTGTCCGTTTGAGGCTTTTAAAGAGATTGTGAGTGCTGGGATGAAAAAGTACGGAGATTTTGATCAAGTCTGTAAGAACAAGGAACCAAGCGATCTATGAGGGCTAAGAAGGATACTCGAAGGGTGATGAAAAACTCAAACCTAGAATTTGATAGAGATCCGCCTCAAATTAGAATGACATGACCGCTGTCGTCCAAGTCTGATATATGAATGAATGTGATGAATTGTAGTACAACACTGTCCAACTCGTTTTCCATCAGCCGGCCTCTAGGGTAAGTTAGAAGACACAGATAATTCTTGTCTGGCTACCATATATTAGGTACCTAGGCAAGGTCTGCTCAATTATTTTACCCCAACACCTATACTAAAAAGTACCTAGGTATGCGCTAGAACACATATTAGATCTCTCGCACTTTGGAGATGCAACTGTGGTGGCTGTCAGGTGGAAGTCACTCTTAGCAGCTATTGCGGAAATCCCCAATTAGGAAATGCCGATCTGAAAGTACCGCCCTTGTCTCAACTTACATGACCGAAATCTGTCATAGCCAATGAGAAGACTGATAAAGGTGGATACATTACGGCATGTTGGGCCAATCATAAGTTCATTCGGACCCTTTCAAAGCAATAAAAAACAGGGACACGATAAGAATCGTAGCGCTTCTCTCCTAACCTCCTCATCTGTATTTCTACTTGAAAGTCTTGAATAATAATAACATGCTTGAGGTTGATCGCGCTTTGAAAGACATGAGAGTATTTCAAAACCTATAGACCCACTCACTCAGAGTTGGTTTCCAGCGTGACGCCTTGAGGGAACCTGGCCGAAGCAGATCAATGCCAAGCTGGCTCGTTTAGACCTGACAATGGCTCACCGAAAGTGCATTATCAAAGATAGGTACGTAAGATTGATCACGTTACTAGATGATAAAACACTATCAGTAGTCCTGCATTTAGGTAGGGAGAGTGCCCATCCTCGAGTACGAGGAGGAGAGCCAAGAGATGCACCCCCTCAATGTCTTTGGTTTGCTTCTTGATTCACTTTCAAACCTCCTCAGCGTCATAAATGCGAATCAATCAGATGATCACTTTTTTGATCCAATTGCTGACCTTTCCTGCAAGCCTCCTGGGGCTGAACTCTGCCAATGTGCAATAAGCTAGCAGCTCATTGGAGATTGTGAGAATCCCGGTCTTGGCTATGCTCAGCTGCTGTTTTGGAAATTTCAAAGTCTCCAGCCTGATTTCCCGGATCCTAATTCCCCCGGGGTGGGGAGGAGGAGTTAAAAAGATTCAGAATCCAACGCTAGCCTGGCCCTTCAGAGCCCGGTCTTCCAGATTGCTCCTCATTCACTGTTTTAGCACGCACCGGTCTAAGTCCCTCCTCCCATCAAGGCCCTGTCGCTCGGCGAAAATGGCCGCCCTCTCGGTTTCGAAAGACTCTGGGTACGATGGCGGCTTGGAGCAAGTTCTCAGTGCCAGGAACCGGCTACCGACCCGAGACAAGGCTGAATTCGAGGTCCAAGGTGAAGAAGTCCCGGCTGAGGAAACAGGCAAATGGCAACAACCCAACGAAGCTTTGTAAGTAACACAGCTGCCCAGACCTCCATCTTCGGGTATTGATAAAAGCAGTATCATAGAACAGGTTGAGCGGATGAGAATACCCCTCTGTTGCCGAGTCTGCGGCGTTATAGATGTACGAGCCTGGCGGCAAGCGGCAGTGCAGAATACTCCGGGTGCGGCCTCCAGTCATCGTTCGGGGGAGACTGCTCGAGAGGTAGAAGAGTGATGAGACAGGGCGTTGAGCTACAAGGATGATGTGCTCTCTGGTCTCGAGTTGATGATCTTGGAAGTGATCTGATTCTAGACTCGCATTGCTATCTAGGTATACCCTGCTTGCCTCACGGAGGTTGTCAAGCTCACCGACCTCATCCAGGGCTGGAGGTTTCTCGTAAAGGCCGACGTTGAGGCGATGGCAGTTTCGTTTCATACGGCTACGAAGAGGTCCACTGAAGTCGGTCCACTCTCGATTGCGGTCCAGAATGGCATGCACCATTTCGATTCCAGTTTCGATCTTCTTCCTCATGCCACTGGGGAAAATCCGTGCGAGCCGAGAGGCGGGTTTGTCGATGTAATTGTCGTTCTCATCGATCCATATTCCCGTCCCAATAGACAAGATTATATCTGGTGGGTTTGTCGACTTCCAAACACGCGTTGCCTCCTCGGAGGCCAATCTCACGGGATTGTTCCGTACGGTAGCTCCATCCACGTAAGTTCGCCGGGTTGCTTTGTGAACATATGGCTTGAACAGCGTCTGGGCTGCAGAAGTGGCACGGGCCCTATGTCAGGAGTCAGTTTCCAGCGTCTATTCAAGACCAAGGGCTGAAAAGGGGGGTGCACTTACGCTGCCCAGGTCTGAAAGTCCTCGTGTTGCTCATCAGCTCGTTGCAGGCAGTCGTCTGTCAGTAGCTATCTTAGCATAAATACCAATCGAGTGCATCACCGAACTTTCTTACACGCTTCTCTTCCATCTTTTAGCTTTTCAATAGGGTTTCGGGAGTAGTTTGCCAATAGACACGGGTGTTTCTGGCCTTCGAGGCAAGTGACCACGCCGACCTTGACCTGATCTCCTGGACTTTTATCGTCTTTGATCTGACCGAAAAGATAGTCGTTGCCAAAGGCGGCATGCAGAGAGTCGTTGATACCAGAGCTCCTATATTTGAAGTCGCAGAATGGTTTGGCAAGATGAGAGAGGTATGGAATAGCCAGCACCTTTCGAAGAGAGAACGCGCCTCGTGCCAGGCCACAGAACTGATCTATGGCCTCACTCAAGGGCCACTTCTTCTCAAAGACTCCCAACGCAACAAGGCCGCTTATGACATGATTACTATTGTCCCCCAAGATCTTAATCTTGTTAACCCGAGACACTCATCAGTGCTAATCCCAATAACCAAGTCAAATAGGTCTTGTAGGCGAATGCCAAACCCAACCGCCTCCTCGATCCTAGCCAAGATGACTAGTTCGACAATGCCTCGTACGCCACCCCTAAGAGAAATCTGTTAGCAGACTCTTACGCGAAACAGTTAGTTCGATTGGCTAACAAACCCGTCAAGTGCCAGAATTCGCGCCCCTGCTGTCCGAGGCTTCACGCGGATGCTCCAAGGGGTTGTAGCAAAGGAACACCCCAAAGGACAAGAGCTCATCCGTATCACTGATGCTTCCCCGATCCCCGGGTTGTATCTCCTGATGCAATCCTCGCAGATACCATGCTGATGGGGTGTACAGGGGAGCATATTCGTAGGCGAGTTTGATAAACAAGCCAGGCAGGTTCTCTGTGTGGTGACATCCTTGACCTGACATTTCTTGGCAAATGATGCAAGCCTCTTGATGGAATGGGCTCGATCCTGGATCTTGAAGAGTTCCTTCCAAAGGTTTTCGGTAAAACCTACGAGATCATACGAACTTTTGTACACCCCGACAATCAGGTTCTCAACCGACGAGCCCGGCAGTTGGGATTTGTCGCTCAAGATATCGAATTGGTGGCCTTTGCTGTGACTCTCAAAGTAGTTCCTACACCTTCGTTCGTTGCGAGGGTCCAGCTCTTCGCATCGCCACGAGCAGTTACGAAATTGTTCTAGCCCGCACATGGCTTCATGAACGAGTGTGTCTCTGCACTTCTTCTGGTGCTCTATGAACGCGATTAGCCCCGTCCTGACCAGTAGGCAGTTTGAGTCCCACGACAAATGGAAGAACAAAATCACACACCTTCATCACCGCTGGGGTCAATTTGCGCCAAGATACAAGCAGCAATGTATGGCGTCATTTGAAGGACCATGTCACTTTCTCCATCAACAGCGTTAATAGTGTCAAAGTGCCTCAGCTTGGCCATTCGAGCCATGACCTTGGCCAGGTGCTCCTTGAACCGTCTAGGGGGCGCGACATCTCCATCTAACAGTTCGTGAAAGTCGAGCGAGTTTTGATAGTCTCGGCCCAGAGCTGCGGCAGACCGGTGAAGGTAAGCATTTAGGGACGACGTGTCGAGGTCGAGGTTGAACGACTTGCGTTTTCCGCGGATCTTCTCCGACATGGATAGGATCTCTCCATAAAGGGTTTTGATCTGGGTTGCAATCTTCTGGACGATGGCCGGTGAGCTGGAAATCAGCTGAGGAATCGAAATCACGCGAAAGTCTTCATAGTAGCACCGAATCAGCTCTTCGGCTGTCTCGATAGGCCTTGCTCTGACTCTCCACTTGTGCTGGAGTTCCCGGAAGCGATCCGAGGTCTCGAAATCCTTTAGTAGTTGATGAGTCTCTCTCTCGGCAGATGAGATGGAATCGCGAGTATCCATGGGCATCTTGTTTAGTACAATGATCAACCCAGGTCGGACTCGCTGATTCAATGTTCTCTCATGGCCGTCTTTCGCCCAGTCAAACATTCGGTCCAGGATGTCTTGAGCTTGTCTGTGTCTAAATTAGCCAACCAAGCTGATGCATATTGGATCGCTATAGATCCTACCTCGAGTTATTAGTGACAAAACAGACGACATCCGAGAAGGCGTAGAGTAGTCTTGGGTAGACCGTGTTGACGACTTTGTCTCTTGTATCGGAGGACACATGACCGGGTTGCTTCCGACCAACCCCTCTTGACACCTCCCCGGCCCACTGAACCTCACCCCATCGTAGGTCTATACGATTCAGTGCTGAATTCTCATGTTGGGTAAGCGGATCCAGCGGGAGTTGGCTAGGACTTCCATCAAGTGTGGTCTGTGTGCCTCGTCGAGCTCCGCGGGCGGCCTTAGATACTACTTTACGAGAGACTGACATATTCGTGCCATGAAAGCCCTCGCAGTCTAGAAGATCGAGGTGAGAAGAGTGATCAAGTCGGAAATAATGGGCAGCTTACCAACAAAGAACCGAGGGACTTGGCTTGATTGGGTTTCGGGATCGGCGAAGAGATGGACATCACTGCTTGTCGACTCATATTTATCGCCAGCTACCCCCTGTACAGGAACCTGGTAGTCCTGGCCAGGAGCCAGAGATTCGATGATGGAACGGATCAGAGTGCTCTTGCCAGAGCCTGTGTCACCAACAAAGGATATCAGGCTCGGGTACTGGAACGGCGGCCTGTCAACAACATTATTGACGAGTCTTTCAGGTAGAGGGTAGATGCACAGCTGTGGGTATGGTCCGTCCTGATCCTCTGAGACGCCAAGCCAGGTCGACTACAAATCATCGATGTGTAGAGTCGTCTTGTCCTTGTCGAGAAGCTTGGAGTCAAGGAGCCAAGAGATAAAGATCCACTGCTGGAAGTCTATCTCTTTGCATGGGTCCCCATAGCCGGTATGTTCATTGTCATCAGGTTTGTGGTTCTGTGTGTTTAAGAGGCATAGCCGGTGTGCAGGCATATGAGCTGCGCCACAGCCGCTGCACAGAACGAGGCGGGCAGGAATGGCGCTGGTGTACTTATCAGCGAGTTCAAGGAATCGAGCTTTCGAACGCGTGAAGTCAATGATCCTGTCGTGCGGTCTGTCCAGTTTTTGTCGGCTGATAGATTTGACAAGAGTACTATGTCAGTCGAAGTTGAGTTGGATATTTCACGCGGCTCCTATGAAAGGTTCGTCGAGGTACAGTTACCACAGAGATTGCGTGGATCATGGCATCCTATTGGAGGGTTTTGACGAGATGGTGTGCACAGAGGTGATCAGAGGATGAAGATCAGGACTTCGCGAGGAAGGATAAAGTGACATCAGTCACGCAAATGGGCTTCAACAGCACATCTGCCTTTGGGCGTTTGGGCCAGAGTTTCAACCACTCTTTTTCTAGAATGATTTAGGCAGTTTTTATAACGGTATTGCCCGGTGTGATAACTCCTCCTGGCTTAGTGAAAGTAACTTGACCGAATGATTGCCATGAGAAAGGGAGAGTCCCTCAAGTTTCCTTCACGTCAAACATTCATTCACCAAGGCACTCCAGCGTAAGGCGACGGGTAGATCATGTCTCATTCTCCCCATTGCTACCAGCTTTTGACCCCGTAAATGCGAAAACTTTGGCCTTCGGGCACCGAGGATGAGGGCCCTCACTTCGTTCTACCTAATCTAAGCGATAAAAAGCATACCAGAACAGTAATGCACCGCACACAACACCATCGTCTCCAGGTGTGTGAACGAGACATTTCAGACATATTTATGGTATTCTAGCTGCCCTAGAAAGCTCTCCAGACCTACGATAGACTGCCCAAAATGCCGCTAAAGTATAGGTTGGGGTCCCTGATCTGATATGAAGATTCTGTATTGCACGCCCATATATTGCAGAAGGCTGAACGGGGTGTAGTTGGTTTAATCAAACGCAAATAGCTCGTCCTCCGACTCATCCTCCGACTCACTATATTCAATTCCCTCGATGCAATGCCTTTTCCTAACATATGCTCTCAGGACTTTTGCCCTTAGTTCAATATCCTCCATCTGAGCCTCTCCTTCTAAACCAGCAGGTGCGAGATAACTGTCGCCATGAAGCCGGTGCTTGTTCTTGTGCATTCGTACCAAGACATCCCCCAACGCGTTGATATCACGCCTTCTGATAGTCTCTATAAAGAAATAATACTTAGGGTCGTATGAAGGGCCATTTGCAGAAGGTCCAATTGACGGGCGATAGTGGGCGGCTCTTGATTCTTCCAAGTAGCCGCACGTCTCAATAAAAAAGTCAACGAGAAGTCGAAGTTCACTCATTGTCAATAAGATCTCCTCCCAGGTCCCAGACTCAAGATAGATGCCTCTAATGACCACCTTTTGAAGAGTTTCGATGGATTGTCTAACAATTGTCGTGAGAGTGCTTGCATTCATGCATAGGTTTTGTAGGTCTAATGATTCGAGACGAAGGGAAGGAGAGATTGCCGAGCGACCGAGTAACAAATCGTCTCCCTCAACCCACAGAGTGTGTATGTTTGGGGCTAATGATAGCAGTTGATGGAGATATTTAGTGTACTCTTTGTTAAGCTGATAGGAGCGGAATTCTAGACCTTCGCGTTCATCAGTAGACCCTTCGTAATGGAGGTCAAGATAAGCTAGTCGTTGGAAAAGAGACCCCGTTGAGTGGCTAGTTGCGTCATTATCGTCCAGGAAGTGGCCAAAATCGAATGCCAGAGGGAGCCAGATGTGAAGCTCGTCCAACTTGTCAAGCTGGGATTTGCGCACAGCCGTTGCCATGGATTCAAAAAAGTCGGCAGTATCTTTCTCCCAGTTATCTCCATAAGGGATTCTAGGGAAGTCAAGTTTCAAGCTCTGTATCTCGGAGAATCTTGGCAGTGCACTATGAATGACAATGGCGAGTCGGGTCATGTATGCCAGACATTCACCTTCTGCTATCCTGTGGTCCTCAAGATAACCCCTATCATCATAGACGTGTCGGGCTGTTGCGCCCAATTCGAGACGCAAAACCAGTCGGCGTAGCGGGCTCTTTGACAGAGCTAAAAAAGGGTCTATTCCGCTCTCGACGCTGATGACAATGTGCCGAAACAGTAAGGGCGTCACAGCCTCGCAAAGAGCTCGGTTAACCAAGCGTAAGGAACATAGATTCTTGCGAAGTTTGGGCGCTTTGAGTTCATGACGACGCAGGGAAGCTTCATATGATTCGTAATCTCCAAAAGGCCGGTGTCGCATCCACGGGTCGTGGGCATACAGGAAAATCTGCTTCGAGTATTGGCAATGAGTTCAAAGGTATTCTAGTAAGCTTAATACTCTACCTGCCGGAGTACTTCGGGTGGTAGTTTCGTGAGAGCGGCCATTGTCAAGGTATCGAGGTCTCAGTCTCCTCTTGAAAACGTGTCATGGGTGAGAGCGGGGTTTACCTACGTGAAGAAACTGGCCAAGCCTGTTGCCTGGTGCACTCGCCTGATCACGTGATATTTCAAAGTTGATGAGTGACGTTGAGGCGGGAGTGAGAGGAGTTTGGCCAGAGGAGGTGATAGCTAGAAATGGATGGTCCCAAACACTACACTGACACAAGTATAAATGGAATATCTGTAGGAAATCCCTCTTCGTTAGCTATCAGTAGGACGAGGGTCTGCAACTCCTCGCGTTGTTTCCTACAACCACACCAAGGACCTGAGGAGAGGTAAGACAATAAGTTCAGTGTGAAGTGCGGTTCAATGTAGTATTTGTCCAGACAATGCTTTTAAGTGTAGCTGAGAAACAACCAACTACATGTATATCTTACTCTCACGGCTTGAGTCCCAACTCACTGATGATGATGTCGGCGGCCTTCTCGCCAATCACCAACGCAGCATTCTCCGTGTTGGCGCCCATGTTCTTTGGAGAGACGCTCATATCGGCAACCTTGAGTCCCTGAATACCATGAACACTTAATTGTTCGTTGACAACGCCGAAACTCTCCCGAGAACCCATCTTTGCCGTTCCCAGAGAATGCCAAGGGCTAGCGACCTTGAAGCGGAGCCAATCCTCGATAGCTTTGTCATCTTCCGCTGAATACTTGATGTCTTGAACGTCTTTGAGAGGAGCATCCGTCTCAATGCACGCTGCTGCAGACCCTTCAGGGAAACGGGGGTGTCCAGCAGCCAGCTCGCCACGGTACATGGCTGTGCGTCGCATGATTTCGCGCTGTTTCTTGTACGCCCAGAGCTGCTTCTTCAAGTCAATATCGTCGACATCAGTGAAGAAGCCAACGTTGAAGTCCAGCGGATCGTCGAGGTTGGGTCCAGTGATGTGCATATGCCCACGTGAGTATGGATAGGCCGTGATGTTGAGCACTGTTGCATACTGTCCTTCAGGGATGGTTGAGTGATCTCCAAGAAAGCTGTACTTGTTAGCACACCCAAAGCCAAGAAGATGTTGGTAAGTCCTACTATGACAAGAGACCCGTGATCATGAGAGGCCTGTCGAGGTTGTTCTTGAAGTCTCGATCCCAGGTGGCACGAAATTTTGGGCCAAGAGCGTCAACATCCGCCTCACTTGGCCGAAGCTTGGATGCGACATCAATACCATTCCAGCCCAGTATCTTATCCTTTTTCGCAATCAGGTTAGGAACGTCGGCGCGACCACTGAGAATCCCGTCCAGAGTCTCATGAGGCTCAAGATTTGTCCTATAGGGGTGAATGGTTGCATTGTGGTCCTGGTACTCGCGGCCAACGCCTGGCAAGTCTACCACAACTGGCACGCCCGCGCGCTTGAGCACCTCGGGGTCACCAAGACCAGATCTCTCCAGAACCAAAGGCGTTCCGAGCGCGCCGCATGAGACGACGACCAATCGACGCGCCTTGACAGTGAGCTTCGCGTTTGGAGTCTGAGTGGAAGTATACTCAACACCGACGGCTCGCTTCTGATCGTCGATCAAGACGCGGACGACTTTGGACTCGACAAGAACGTGGAGGTTCGGATGCTTTCCGTCCTCTAGTTTAGGATGGATGTACGTATGGGCCGTGTCTTGACGCTTGCCTTCGGGAGACATGTACCGCAGCCAGGGGCTCACACCATTGTTGGCATCCAATGTTTGCAAGTCAGTAACTTTCGGCCAGCCAAGCTTCGAAGCGGCACTGATGAAGTCTGATGCTGACTTGGGGGGAGGGAAAGGACCATCCGATACATGGATAGGCCCATCGTGACCGTGATGACGACTCTCGCCGCTGCCATGATACGTTTCAAACTATCAGAATAGGATCAGCCTCTAGTAATGTCTGTTGCAGGCACTTATTAATCACCTTGTTGAGATAAGGCCAAAGCTCTTCTGCTGACCAACCCTTGGCCCCCCAAGAGTCAAAGTCAGATCTCTGAGCGCGGGTGTACATCATGAAGTTGATTGATGAGCCTCCGCCCAAAGTCCCGCCAGAAGCCACGACAACCTCGCGACCAGCAAGTTGCTCAGACTTTGTGCTCTTGTAAAAGAGGGTTGCCTTGCTGGTTGGCTTAAGGTGCGACAGGTAGAAGGCTGGGTAGACAATCTGGGGCACATTGTGATTGTTCTGACCTCCCTCAATGATCAAGATGGACAAATTGGGGTCAGCCTCAGCTAGTCTGGCCGCAACAATACATCCTGCCGTTCCACCTGTTCCAAGTTGAGCGCCTGTCTCAGTTGAGCTTTTGTGTCACTTACCTCCAGCAATAATGATGTCGACCTCCTGTATCTCCTTGGGGATCTCGGTGTATAACCCCATGATGTGTTGTTTTTATGTGTAAGACACAGTATGAAGGAGCTAGGAAGAAAGAAATGAGGAGAGTGTTGACTTTGACAAGTACGCTGGCCTTGACGTCTTGTACTCCAGGCTACCTAGGCAGGCTAGCAAGCGGCTGCCCCCAACATACGCTGCGAGAGGCCAATCCCAATCTTGCTGGGCTAATCTGCATCTCAACGAACCTGAGCGTGGCGCGACAAGTCAGCTTTAGGGCCCCTTTTGTGTCCAGTTGTAACCCGAGTTGATTCAGCCACCAGGCGCTATCGTGTTCGAGGTTACTACACGGTGAGCAAGGATTCCGACTTAAGAGAGATTGCCGAATCATTCAGCCCTGTCAGCGCAGATCATTGCTTCTGTCACCCCTGATTGCGGAGGGGATTCATGAATGAGCCAACCAGCCTTCGTGATGATCCCGCTAGCTTCCGCAAGGAAGTGGAGAATCCGACATCGGTTTTCCAGCAACCACGGCCAATCGATTGGAATCAGGCTCTCGGAATTCCGAGTTTCATCAGTCTCTTGAGTGTCACCCAACTCCTCATGTGTAAAATCCACATCATGAAGCATCTCATGTAACAGGATATACACGATAGACAGCTCAAAATAGCAAGATTACTGATGGTAAAAAGAAAGAAAGGCGATGCGTTCTTTGTTATAGTCAAAGTCGGGGTACCCTATGATGAAGATCGTTCTAGAAGACGGCACACGGACAAGTTACATTTGTAATAACAATATCAATTTGTCTCAAAAGATCTCACGTACCTACAGTACATGGGGAGAAGATAGGTAATATCGACTCATTTAGATGACTCGAGGACTAAGGGGAAATATCTTATAGACAGATCGGATGCACCTCATTCCGTATTTCCATGTCGCCTACTGGTTGTAAGGACCATACTTCTGGAAAGCTGGAGCCTTTCCGGCAGAGAAAGGCGCAGTAGGTAGCTTGCCATCCAAAAACTCTCCAACGAGTTTAGTAAAGTAGTTCGCGTACTGGAAAAGATGGCCGTGGCCACTGCTAGGGAACATGACAAAGTTGGCGCGGGGCAGCTATCGAGCTAGGATGTAAGAGTTTTGCGTCGGGACGATTAGGTCGTTGTCGCCGTTGGTGACGAGAGCATCTTTCTGGATGGTCTGGAGAAGGGCGTAAGGGATGGGATCGGCATCCCAAGTCAAGTATGCCTGAGTGAGCTTGACAAGGTCTTCTCCAGTAGTGAACTGAGCAATTTCGGGCTCGCCGTTCTTCCCAGCAACACCAGCTCGCGACTGAGTGCTCCGGTTGAACCAAGCGAGACACTCTTCGCCGGTAGTGAAGGAGGGAAAGAAGGCTTCGATGGTGGGTAGGCCAGGAGTTGGGTTGAAGACAGTAGATTGCACTTCGTTCATGGGGCGTTCTAAGTTAGGACCAAGACTGGGACCAGTGCCGGCGAGAACAAGTTTGCGCACGATGTCTGGGGCATCGAGAGTAAGCTGCTGAGCAATGTAGCCTCCCATGGAGAAGCCGAGCACGTCAACCTCTTTGGCGTGGAGAGTTGGCAAGAGGACATTGAGGAAGGTGAGCAAGTTGATGGCAAATGCCCGAATGCTGGGCGCAATATTGCCGCCACTATGCCCAAGCCCAGCATAGTCGTAGGTGATGAGCTGACGGCCACTCGAAGTGAGGTTGTTGATGACTTGAGGGTCCCAAGTGTCAATGGTTGACCGAACGTGGTTGAGCATCAGAAGAGGTGGGGAGTCTTTGCTCGCATTACCGATGATCCGGTATGCGTACTTGGTGCCTTCGGCTACCAGATAGAGCGTCTTGGCAGTTTCTTGAGTCGCCATTCTGAAAAGAGGAGTTCTTTCTGTTGTTTCTGAGTGGTGATGAGCTGTGATGAGATGACTTGAACGCAGTTGGGAAAGCCGTCTTTATACTCCGACCTCCTCTCTTTTCCCGATGCCAGATTGACCCCTCTGGATCATCCTTGAGGCTGTTACTTACCGGTATGAGACTTCTAGATGGTACCTTGGTATTACGAGCATGGTCTTTTCAGGGAATTCGCGCATTGGTGCGTATCATTCGCCTCTGGTGCTGACGAAGGTTCCGTCCTTGAGTCGGAGCAAGCTCCGATCTGACGCGGGACAAGCGGCCTCGTCCCGCTTATCCCGACTATCCCGCCTATTCCGACAAGTCCGCTCTGGCCCGCTCCTCAACCCTGTCCGGTCCCGCCGCTAGTTGATGCAATCTCTGTTGTGGCATCCAATGAACCTGAGTGAGAGTTACATGTCTAACAAAGCTCGCTCATCAGAATGTCGGGAAAATAGGTTCTTGTCTTGGACAGATGCATTGTGTCCAAATTGTGCGTGGCATTAGTACGAGATCGTCGGGTCGCCGAAACTTGAACGGGATAGCATGGGTGCAGCTGGAAAGTCTCTGAGCTGCACCTGGCACGGGCTCGATACCACTGAATGCTGAAATTTTGCCTCTTTTGTCATCGTTCCCATCAAATTTAGCAAGGTTTGATTTATAGGTTTCCAATCACCTGCGTGTCTACTAGCTATGTGAAGTATAAAGAGCTAGAGTTTCGACACCGATTCTCCTGTGTTCAAGCAACACAAATTTGACCCTTCGCAACCATTTTTTGACATTACACGCTCGACAAGAGACGAGAACCAACCATGGCTTACAATGTGCTGATCACTGGAGCAAACCGAGGTATGTGAGGAAACTTCGCGGTTATCCCTGTTTCAACATGTTCAAAATAATCAGGCATCGGTAAAGACTTGTTGAAGCTTTATCTTAGCCTCCCCCAAACTACCGCCATTGCGGCCGTGCGCAGCCTTAGCCATCCTTCTGTTGACGAGATTCGCGATCTGCCGGTTGCATCTGGCACTCGCCTCATTGTAGTCAAGATTGATAGTGCTTCCATGGAAGACCCGAAAGATGCCGCCACAGTTCTACAGGACCAGTATGCCATCACCAAGTTAGACACAGTCATCGCAAATGCCGGCATCAGAAAGGGCTGGAGTCTGGTGGCCTAGACCGCCATTGACGAGGTCGAGGACCATTTCAAGATCAACTCTGTCGGTCCCTTTGCCTTGTACCTCACGATGCGACCCTTACTACTGGCTTCTGCGGAACCCAAGTTCGTTGTATTATCTACAGAGCTTGGAAGCATTGGGCTTCAAGGCGAGAGAAAGATCCAGGATGTTGCTTATGGCATGTCAAAGGCAGCCGTCAACCTTCTCGTCGGAAAGCTTCACCATGAGGAGCCAAAGTTGACTGCATTTCCTATTCACCTAGGGTGAGTGAGCCTAAGTGCGAAACTTGCTTGACGCAACGCTAATCAGGAGTAAAGATGGGCCAAAACCACTCTTGGAAACGCCATTGCAGAGACACTGGGTATGAAGGAGGCCCCCACCACACAGGAGCAGAGTGTAGCCGGGATTTTTGAGTAGGTGAGATTTGAGTCAGGTACTGGTACCGGAGTGGTCTAAGCTAATAGATACTCCCCAAGGTTGAGAAGTCTACTAAGGCAGAGACCTCAGGCCGCTTCATCACTTTTGAGGGAAAGGACATTCCTTGGTAGAGAATATTTTGGATCAACTACTTTGATACGTCTTACTCGTCGTGCTCTTCAATAACTCAGCCCCATTCTTGCTGGGTTAGCGGCTTTGCGTGCCCTGGTGCTTTTTGGTGACCTCACTACGTAGCTATGACTAGAGAAAACGGAGGTAGAACTTAGGGGCCCCGTGGTACTCGACTATGACCCCAATTTCAGGCTAAATTCTGTACGCTTCGTTGTTGTGACTAGGTCTAGAGGGGGGTTATCATATTGATCAGCCATGGTCAAACGGCAGTTAATCTCACCGCTATTTTTGCTAAGCCTGGCATACAAACCATGTAAAAAAGATTATGGCTTGCTTTAACTCCGGACCAGTCCGTAACGGTATACGAGATAAGTCGGAGTGCATGACAAAGTGTGGGTTTTGCAAATGGCACCACTGGCGCAAGATTAATAATCGCAAGGGACGAAAAGATATAAGTTACCTGTCTTAGCCTGCAGACCGCAAACACCGGCGCCTTACGATTCCTATCATTTTTCGTTTTTGAAAACGCCTTAGAAATTCTTACCGTCTTGGCTGAGTAGTCAATCAATCCAACCAAACTCTGTCCAGTCCTCACCATGGCAACAATCGAATACTCCTTCTTCCACGTCTCAAAGACAACTTCAATCGAAAAGTCTGCAGGACTTTACCGAAATCTGCGTCTGAAAGCACTTCAGACATCTCCTGAGTCGTTTTCGTCCACCTTTGAGATTGAGTCTGCTTTCACAGAAGGCGATTGGATCAAGCGTCTCCTCGAGGAAGACAGAGAGAACTTTGTCTGCGCTGCAACGACCCGTGGAGCTGATTCTACTACCTCTGCAGAGTGGGTTGGCCAGCTCACTATTCGGGGACCCGTCAGTAAAAGTGATTATACTCTCCCAGAGGCCTCTGGACAACCAGGCCCAGGCTTGGATGAGGACGAGGAGCGCTGGCAGATGTTGAGCCTCTTCAACTTGTCTGAGCATCGTGGCAAAGGCCTGGGCCAGAAGCTTTGTCGGGAGGCTTTGAGCCATCTCCAACAGACTCGACAATCGCCGAACATACTTGTCAGACTGATGGTTAAGCCTCAAAACATTGTGACGGTGTACCTATATGAGAAGCTTGGATTTGCGACAGTTGGAAAGTGCACGCTGGCAGAGGCACTTATGGCTAATGGTGACGGACACCTACTTCCTGAGGATACCATGGACCCTAAGTACTCTACACGCTCTGGTTTGATTATGACACTTCGGGTCCCGCGTATCTAGGGAGCCACGTATGATATATGGGCCATGAAAGAAGATCACATGTGTCTATAGCAGTTGTGTGAAGGGGGCATTATCCACTGCAAGGATTGTTGAGACCTCAATATCTGGAGGGTCCATTAACATTGGCCCCTTCTAGATGATAAATTCTAGACCTAGATGTCGACTCAAAGCTCTGGTGAGCCGAGAAACGACATGCACGGTTCATTTAAGATCTGGTCCCAATTTAAAGACATGTCTAATAACCCGGGCGGCGTCTGAGTGTCTGTAAACCTGGCTTCCACGGCCTCTAGCGTTGAGGTTTGTTGTTTCTTCTTCTGAATGCTCGCTTTCAGCAGATGACGCGCCGTATTGAGAGCTTCACGTGTTAATCTTGTGTCCACAATGCCCACTATGGTCTCGAGACCCTCGAATGCGCTATTGAGATTGGAAGCCGCAAGGGGGTTATCGAGGGCGAGGAGAACGCACGCATACTGGAACACGCTGCCCAGAGCGTTGAAGAATAGATACCCCTTTTGAACTTGTTGGCATGCTGCCTGGACAGCATGGTTCCCTGCCGCAATAATAAGTTCAGTGACTTCATCCGTGACTGGACTTTTTAGTTGTCGCATGCGTCGATATAAGTAGAATGTGAGGTCGGCCTTGGTTAACGCTAAGAATGGATGGCCCGAGGAAGCATCCCGAACCGCCTTCATGCGCTCTAGCATTTCACTTCCCAAGTCTTGAGGCTTCTCCGCTAGACAAAATGTTGAGTTTGGAGATGGCAAGATCTCGGCAAGCCGCACGTGTTGGTGAGCGAATGACCCAGGGGTAGGAGTGATGCCACCGCAAGATATTCTGGGGAATCTAACAGCAGAACGACCATACTCGTAGCAGGTAATGACGTGAAAAGACCAAGAACACCAGAAGATGCGCCTAAGTCTATCCGGGCTGAAGCCTGACGCCGAAGCACCCGCCATATTGGCAATTTTTGAAATATTGTCTTCCTCATGTAGACCCACGGCTTCAATTAGATGCATTGCTGTACATGAGGCTATCCAAGAGTTGTTTGGTCTCGTTGTGAACCGTAGATATGCCGCGCGTAGAGACCAACCCACGACCAGTCGCACAGAGGCTCTGCGTGTTGCAGCTGGGTCTTCGAGAACCGTCTTGGCAAAGTGAACGATGTCGACCTCTCGACCATGGCCGTTGTTGAAAGAGAGAAAGGATCCAATCGCTGCAACACCAGCTGCCACGGCCGCAAACACGCCGTCACGGAGTTGGCCTTGGTAATAGAGGCGGCACTGTTGGAGGAATATGCTCTGATCTAGGAGATCAAAGATGATGCCAAACACGGTAAAGAAAGTGTCAGAGAAGGCCACCAAATCTGTTTCGGATATGAGGTCTGCTAGGTCACCGTGTGGAATCGACTTTTCCTCTGGTCGGATGCCAAAGTTGTATCCGAACGAGTGCAGAGTAGGGGGTTTCTCCGACTCCAAGTGTAATCCAAGAATGTGAGGGAATGCAATCGCCGAGGAGGCATTTACGTAGCGTGGCTGTCGTTCATCAAGCATGCCACCTTCAAATGCAGGAGAAGTCGTGTCTTGACGCGTGGTGCTCGAGTTCACAGCCTCCGGACTCTTGTTTCTAGGAGTGCTGAAGTTGGGGCTCTCTGAAGAGTTCGCGGGGGGCTGCGAGACGAATGGAGCCAGGGGGCTATCGTCGTGAGCGTACTCGCATGTGTAGCCATATGTAGTACACATTCCACAAGGAGAGCCGCCATCACACTTGCGTTTTCGTTGGCGGCAAGGAATGCACGCCTTTCTTATACGGCGACGTTTCGACAAGGGTCCTGGGGCGTCTTGTTGGTCATGGCTAAGGCTCATGTTGGGGTTGAAGCTGGCTTAAGGGTCAAGTTGGGTGGATAATAAGAGTGTGTGTGTCTACGTGATTTCTGACGCCAGCTTTTGTCTGCAGCCGGATCAACCTTGACCCAGTCCGCTTTGACTTGTAATGAGGCGGTGGAGAGTTGTTAGTATTTACATCATCACAAGGTGCGTGAGCTAACAAGACTTAACATTACATAGGCATGCATGAAGCCATTCAGGGAACAGGTACAATACCATGGACATGAGCACCGACATGTCACCTATCACGTCTGTGGGAGAAGATCTGCAACCTTTACCTAGAACTATTGGTTAGTCAACTCTAGAATGGTTGCCTCTGGTCATATACGAGTGTTTGAAAGGTTTGATCTCATGCGTATCCTCGGCACTGGCACAACTAGTTGGGTGTATGCCGTGTTGCATGGCCGATTACAATATCTAACTATCAATTTCAACGCCCCCTTGCCTTTTCAATTTTTTGGATGCTCCGTACATCGCTTCTGATTACCCCCTCCCCCGCCTTCGACACCATTCTGCTAGGCAATATCCGAGAGCAATCACAATGCCCAGACCCGCTAGGCCGACACCGACATACCAAGCCCCGCGATAACCAAGGAGGATATCCCGGCCCCCATCATTGACGTTATACTCCACTGTGCCTGCAAACCCCAAACCGATGGAAATGGAATAATTAACGACGGTATTGACGAGAGAGGCAGCGAGTCCTTGATGTTGCTTGGGCATGGCCCTGCTTAAGATGATGGTTCCAGCTGGGAAAGACATATCCATTCCCCAGGGAAGAACAATGAGGCCGACAAAAGTCTGGGCCCAGTAGGTCTGCTTGATGGGAAGAGTCGAGAAGAGAATTCCACCGACGGTGAAGCAGGTCATTGCAATTAGCATGACGGCCGAAGCGGGGATGCGACTGAGGAGGACGCCCGTAGTCAAAGCAGCGCAAAGGCCACTAATAGCAACGACGGTGAATTGAGCTGAAGTAAGGAGCGGGGTCTGTTGACGGAGAATCTCGAGAAAATTCCATATGTAGAGAACGAATATTCCGAAGCTTGACCATCCCGCTGCGATACAGCCCAGGGCGAACACTGAGTCCACCTTGAGGACACCAAAGGGTATGAGCGGGTGGCTTGCTTTGGTCTCGATGAAATAGAAGAGGCCAAAGAGCAATACGCCTAGGATCAGCGTGATGTAAGTATAAGGAACAGTCCATCCGACGGTAGGCCCCTGGTTCCAGGCAAAGTTGAATAGGACAAGCGCTACCACGCCATTGATGAAGCCCAGGGCATCCACGCGCATCCAGACACTCGATGATGAAGGTGCCCGATTTAGGGAATGTTGAGAAGAGGGGACAATGAAGAAGCCCGCTACAGCCAGCGAAAGACAAGCAGCGCACATGACCCAGTAAGCCCAGGGCCACCAAACTCTCTGGCTGAGAAGGCTGCTGAATACTGCTCCTAGGACAAACCCACCAGGTGCGGTGGCGCCAAACATGCTAAATACCATATCTTGACGTTGACCAGGCTCGTAGGCATGACTCAAGATGGCGATGGCGTTAGGGAGCATGAAGGCAGGGCCAACGCCTTGCATGGCTCTGCAAAAGTCGAAAAGTATTGGGACGCTGTAGACAGAAAAGCCGGCGATAAGTGACCAAAGGCCATACCAAGCGAAGCCACCCACAAAGAAGCGCTTGTAGCCAAATACATCGCCTAAACGGCCTGCAATGAGAATGAAGGTGCCGACAGTTAAGGAGTATGCGGCGGTAAACCAGCTGATCTGACCGGGATTATCGATGCCAAAAGAGTCTCCGATGATATGCATTGGCACAACACTGAGAGCAAGACCGGCTTGGGTCATGAGCTGGGCGGAACAGACGATGGCAATAAATGCTATCTCGCCCAGAAGTGAATGTGGCGGCTCGAAGTGCTCATCCGACGTCGAGTTTCTAGTTGAACCTCCAATTCTGTTGTCATTTTCTGAACGTGCCTTTTCGGGGTCCTCAGAAAGACGGCCCTGGATTGGTTCGGGCATGCTGAGAGGTTGTAAGGCAGTGTTGGTGTGAGAGCGGAGAAAAGGGTAGAGGTGAATAGATGGGAAAGACAAGACAACGAGGATTGTTGAAGATATGTCACCATCTTATGGAGCCTAGAGTGCGCTATGTCTTGTATTTATCAGCTTCTAGCCTTGCAAAACTCTGTGATAAATAATCCAATCGTGACGTTGTGTCATGGACTATCATCAAAGTTGCCCCCGGCTGCTGCGGATCGGGGCGGGAATTGCGGATAATCGGATATTGCGGATCCCCCAGTAGATAGCTTGTACCCGCAATGACCCGATGATCTTTGAGATATATGTTTCGGGATCTCTTTCCATCGAAACACTGAATTATTGGTCTTGAACTTGAACTGAAGGTGTACATCTCTGTGAAACAATCTACTCTCTTTGCACTTTCACTCATAGCCACCATGCCTTCATCACATCCAACCGTAATGCGCTCACTCCTCCTCACCAAGCCTGAAGGCTCCCTGAAGCCGAGTCTTTCTTTCACCACGAAGCAGCCAGTCCCAGTACCGCCTCCGAGACACTTGCTTGTTAAAGTGCACGCCTCCGCAATCCAACCCTCTGATATCTTCAATGCTATAGGCGGATTCGGCTCGACCACATTTCCCCGCGTTCCTGGTCGAGACTTTTCTGGCGTCATTGTCGCTTCTGGTGACGCCGAACCCTCCCCCCTTCTAAACTCTGCGGTTGTTGGAACCTCAGGCTTCACCCACGCTTTTACGGAAGATGGATTTCACGCCGAGTATGCAGTTGTGCCGGCTGATGGCGTTGCGTTGAAGCCGTCAACCCTCACTCATGCACAAGCTGCCACCATTGGGGTCCCCTTCACTACAGCAGCTCTCATGGTTAAACGCTCAGGTGTGGCAAAGGGAGACAAAGTACTGGTATTGGGCGCCCGAGGAGCGGTTGGAAGTGCAGCTGCAATTATGCTTGAGGAGCTTGGCTGTCAAGTCCTGCGGGCTGTCCGTGGACCTGGAGCGGATGTCGATACCAGCGCCGATCCTGAGCTACTCACAGTTCAAGATCTGACCAACAAGAAGGGCGTGGATGTTGTCATCGATACAGTCGGCGTTCCAGCTCTCACAGCGGCCGCCATTGACGGTGCCCTCGCTCACGGTGGCACATTGGTCTTTATCGCAGCACCAAAGGGTGGAAGCCCAACTCTGACACTCAGGATGCGTGATTTCTACCGCGCTGAGAAGAGTCTCATTGGCATCAACTCAGTAGCGCACAAAAGCAGTGTCATGGCTGAACTGCTTCAAAGTCTTGAGCCCATCTTCCAGAGCGGCAAGTGGGAGCAGGCGAGCGATGGCAAATGGAAAGAGATCACTCTAGAAGAGGCTGCAAAGGTGTATGTAGACCATGCACCAGGGGAAAAGTTTGTCATCAAGATGCAGGACTAGGATAACTTGAAGGGAAACTTGGTTCACCATTAGCCGGCGCTGATACGCATTTAAAAGTCACAAAAGCTATTCTCAACTAGCAAGCGAGGCGGGATAGAAGAAGTTCATGTTGAAGTTGTGAATAGCTTCCTGCGGTGAATGAGTAGAGAGATAGAAATAGGCATGAGTGGTTATGCATCAACCTAAATAACTAGACAATGATGAGAACCATAGAATGGTCGTTTATATGGAACGAGATTTCTCAAGTATGTGTGCAGACAGCTGGCACTATCATACTAAGTGTCAGGTGAGTTTTGCAACCCTATTCCGAAATTCCTTATCTTTATACTGTTAATATATTCTTCTTCAAGGTCTAGCCATAGAGTTATGACTTATCCCTGTATCTTTTTGGTTCCATCTATGATCGACTGCGCAAAAGTGCCTCTCACCGCTGCCTTCTCAACCGTCAATAGTGCCGTAATAGTGCCTCCCTTCGGTGATGAGACATTCTCCCTATACTCTGCCGGCGTGCACTCGCCTTGGCGTAGCATCTCGGCCAGTCCCAGCATGCTCTGAGCTGCCATCTCCAAGGCTTCAGGCCTTCGCAAACCTTCCATGACGCACCCATCCAGAAGTCCATCCAAGCCGACAGTTAGAATAGCCATTGATGACCCGACTAACAGAGAGCCAATGTCAAACAATTCGGAAGCCAGTACTTTGACGCTGCCAATCTGTTCAAAGATCCAGCGCAAGGTGTCGCTTAGCTCATCGGGGAGGGAGGGGTTATGCTCGACAATGGTCATCGACTTGCGAATTCGCGCTGCGACATTGGGCATAGCTCGGACAACATAGGGTCTCGGGCTTGCATCATCGGTCCTGCTGATGTAGCTTTCCAGAACTTGTGGCGTCTTCCCTGCTAGAAAGCTGATCAAGAACTTTCCGGCAAGTGCCTCTTCCACGCCCTCGGCACTCAGGATGTCTTGTGCCACGTGTGGCTTACAGCCCAGGAGGATGATATCGGCCTCCTGCATGGCCCAAACAGTTTTGCCATGGACCAGCTCTATCCGCGATTCTTCTTGCTTGAAATGAGACCGGAGTCGATCTACAGACTCAGCTGTCTTGGTGACGACGATGAATCGTGAAATCCGGGGATGGGGATCTGACCGAGTAGCATCTAGCAAACCACTCAAGATGGCAGATCCCATGTTGCCTGTGCCATCATTTTAGTTTTCTCGTTATATCTCATCCATAGGCATGATGACTTACCGCAGCCAACAATGGCTAGGGTCTGGTTGTAAGCCATGGCTCTTCACAAGTAGAGTGAAGTTAGCGAACCGACAAGGGGTGATGAAGGTGCGGTAGAATTCTAACTTAGTGCAGAAGGTACCGTATCTCTCGGCGACTTGGTTTGATGACTACAACTTTTAGTCGGCTATTCTTGACTCACCAGCCTCTCGGTTCGTGCTCCGATCTCGCCGATAAAGATAGTCAAGTGTGCTCTTGTTTCCATGCGGGGTGTGGAAGCGGGCAGTCCTCTTTATCAACACGGATCCCGGAAATTCGGCCGATTAAACCAATAGAAAGCCACCAATTCGTTATTGCAGAATGCGGGGGTTTAGATCCAAGAAACGCCCCCATGTGGAGTGACGACGCTTATCTTCGGACCCTAGTGGTCAGGTTGCAAGGAGTCCATCCCTGGATAGTTATCAAGTTCAGCTGTTTATCGCTGGTACAGTGCTGATTCGATCGTCATTATCATGTCGAGAGACTGTCGGCTCGGTCTCACAAACTTGAGCCTCGCTGCTGCATCACAAGTTCAGCCAGCAGCTTTTGTCTCTACCCAGGTCTAGTCCCTCAACCTCTATTCCAGGATGCCTCCTAGAAAGACATTCACCGGCTGCTGGACATGTCGGTCACGTCGGTTGAAATGCGACGAGACGAAGCCGGAATGCATCCAGTGTCAGTTGAAGGGCATCTCTTGCGGAGGTTATCATACCAGGCTTCAGTGGATGCGCCCCGCCTCCATTTACGGACATGTGGACAATGACACGCCATCTGAGCCTCAGGACATGCATAGGCGGAGACTTCTTCCTGGTAAATCGCACTGGCTCTTTCAATGTCGGCATCACTGGTAGCTAACCTGTTCGTAGCCTCTCGCATGAAATCTCTGGGCATCGAGGCGGCGCTATCTGACATTGACAAAGCTGCAGCACGCTCAACGTCCAAATCATGTGGCCCATTCTCGGTGTTTGCCATCGAGAAAAGCAGTAGTACACCTGAGGCACTTCCACTCACTTGTGAAGAGCCGGAGGCCTCGGTTGGGCATACTGAGGACGAAGTGCAAGTACCTAGCCTAGTCGACTCAACCTTGGATGATGGTCAAGATATTGGCGGGCTGGACTTTTCCCTACCAGAGGAACCCGTTACTCCAGAATCCCAGCAACAGCTGATAGGCCATACAAACATGGGTATCGAGCTTGAAAGAACTATTCCCATCCATGAAACCTCGCCGCAGCCCAACTTCCCGCCTGCTGAAACGACAATGGTTGGGGTTCTTCTAGACCAGGTTTACGCCGAGGAAATGGAAGCAGATGATGCTTTTACGTCGCCTGACACCTACCACTCTCCCACAATATACTCTCCTACAGGCGACCCATCAGCTGAAGTCTTCCTTAAGGCCGAAGTTCGACATCTACTTCGAAACTACATTGAGAACGTTCTTCCTATATTCAGTCCCCTTGATCTCCCGAGCTCTCCTTGGAGAGACTTTCACCTACGCCGCGCACTTCAGTGCACCATAGAACTGGAGATTATCGGCCATGCGCCGCGATCACGTAGAGCCCTTCTTCAGACAATCCTAACAGTCAGTGCCTACAACCTGCGCAACGTCAACTCGTCTGACCACGAGCTGAGTCGAAGGTGGGGTCATGTGGCCCCCAACTACAAGTGCGAGGCCCTGAAGTTGCTCGAGGCGTGCGTAGGAGAGTCGTACGCCGACCTCACCGACTCTGTCTACAACGAGCTTCTGGCGGCGATGTTGTGTATGGTTACGATCGATGTAGGCATCTTGTCACGAAATCTGCGTGCTACGTGTGCTGACTATTCCCAGGTAATCTCAGGTGCTACAAGCACCTCCGAGATCCATCTGCAGGCTTCTGAAACACTTATCAGAGCCCGTATTGCCAGATGTGGCACGCCTGACTGCGATACTACCAAAGGACTTTATGTCGTCTTTCTCTACCTCAGGACGATGCAGGAGGCCACCAAGCTACTATTCGACCGCCCCCAACAAAGCCCAAGGTCAGCGAGCAGCACGTCAAACCATTCCAAGGAACTGGAAGACATAGCGGGACTCATGGTCTCGCGGGACACTGGCCGGGGGTTTGAATCAGGGTCTTTGGAGATGATATATGGTCTCCCAAGAAGTCTGCTACTCCTTCTCTGGAAGGCAACCAGAATCTTGCGTACTATCGACCAATATGAACAAGGTAACGAAGTCATCTCAGTCAGTCTTCCTACCCAATCAGAAATTGGACACCTGGAAGATGAGATTCTTGAATGGCTTGTTGATGAAGCCGTTGCTCGAATGGAGGCAGCACCAGTCTCAGAAGGGAACCGTTTGGTTATGCAACACTATACGCGAGCGTTACACCAAGCAGTCATTATCTTTTACAGCCGCAAAGCCCAAGGCATGCACCGCAGGCACCTGCAGCCTTATGTCCATGAGGTTATCCGCAATCTCGAGGAGATTGAGCGAGCAAAGGAGAGTCACTCGTTTCGGACCGGGCATATGCCTTGGCCGGCTTTTGTCGCGGGTTCACAGGCCTTGGACAAATCTACACAGGATCGGTTCATCGCATGGTTTAACAAAGTTACTGTTGAGGGGATCTGGACTTCTACGCTCTCTAAAGACGCTCTGTTGGGTATCTGGACGCAGACTAACACCCCTGTTGGCTTTCCAGCCTTGGGTGAGTTGCATCTTGTCCTTACTTGACGACGCACATGGGAGACTATAATGATAGTTATAATTTATCATTAGGCGCAAGATGGGAGACTTTTAATGATGCACTAATAAACAATATCTTTATCCCTAGCCATAATATCTTGTCTACTAAGTACTAAGGCCCTTGGGCTAGGGTGAATCACGACCCCTTTCTCCTCACTTCATTCAATCTAGATATTACCTCTCATCCATAGATAGGTTATTATCGACCAAGCTTCATAGTAACATGCCATCTCCGTAACAACTATACGCTCAATGTAGTCTTGTGAGCTATCGACATCGATCCAGCCGATCTTGTTGAGGATTTGTATCTCATTCTAAGCATGTCGGCAAAGTAGAAGCACTCGTAGCTGTTTACGTTGTTCATTCTGCCAGAGGCAGGATTGTATTGTTCAACTTGCATCGCCTGAATTCTATCTACCTAACCGAGACGATATCATCACCCACTGAGAGTAACCTCCCCTTAATCGCTTCTCTTTGGAGGCACTGTCACAAGTTCCTTTCCCTCCTTCATCCTCCACTGTATCGCTTTGCAAATTTCGGAGATTACCGTTAGATTCGGCGTGGCGACTCCAACTCTCTTGGCCTCCCGAAGAGGCTCGCCTACCAAGTACTCAACCTCCATCAAGTTTCCCTAGAGCAGGAGGACGCGTTAGCAATTGAACAGCGATTATATAAATGACCGTCTTGTAAGTCGGGTCTTACCTTTCGGAAATCACAAAGCATTCTGGGCTCGAGATACAGATCCATAGGATCCAGATTGATCATGGTGTCGATGATGTCCTCTGGCAGTTGGTAACCGCACTTGCTCGCAACTTCGAACACCTCCTTCATAGCTGGCCTTACAAGGCCCTCCACAAGGGTGTCAGTCAGTCTGACTCTCGACGAGTCCAGGTTCGTGATGGCGCAGAGTGGGTTCATGACGCCGTTGAAGATTAACTTGCGCCATCTCGCCCATTGCACATCGTCGGAAAACTGTATGTTTGTTTTGCCCCCCGCTCCGTACATCTTGATGAATGCATGCGCAGCTGCAACCTCGTCCTTGTCATCGTGGAAATTGGGATCATGGAAGGCACCCAGATAGAGAATATCAGGATCAACGTGGGAGATGATTCCCACTTCTCTCTCATGTGAACCAACCATTGACACACCCGATAGGATGATGTTCCCTGGAAACTTCTCAAACACGGGTTTCTCTATGTTGAGCCCGTTCTGTATCATGACAATAACAGTGTGACCGGGAGTGACGGCTGGCGCGATGATCTCTGGGAGTGTGGGTGGGATATCAGGGCAATTCTTGGTCGTCGTGATGATATAGTCGAAAGGCGGTAGCGAGTCTTTGGCGACATCAGGCACCGAGTTGACCACTAAGAACGTCTTGGTTAGCCTGCCCCTGTTTGATCTGCAAGGTTTACTCACCTTTTGTAAACCTCCAACCAGGGATGTCACCATGATCAATGCTGTTGATGGTGTATCCCTGCTGGTTGACGATGTTGAAGTTGGATCTCAACACCGAAGTCACTGTGCCTCGTCCGCCGGTTTCGATGTTGAGCGCCACGATCGCTCCAACGCCTCCGCCCCCAATGAGGAGTACATTGGCTTTATCTGCTCCAGTGGAAGCCATGATAATGCTCAGGGATACGTGTCAGGGGGAAACTTGCAGTGAGATGTCTGTTAAGAGGACGAGACCTGGCCTATATAACAATGAGAGGTTGTCCTGATCCCATATCATCCTCTATTTCTAAGTGCAACCGGGCCCCGGGCTTGGAGCCTCATCCCGTGAATTCGGATAAAGTCAATCTACGCGTCTCGAAAAGCTGAGACCCCCAGTCCCACTGTCATTACTCCCTATCATCAAGAACATGAACATTCTTCAAGATAACGGGGCATGACCAGAGACGGAAGCCGATACCGTCGATTGCTGATTGGCTGTGTGCTCCGCTACGGCATCGGACTTGTTGACCAATAGGAGATGATGTTTGCTCCGGAGACGTAAACCATCTTTCCAGATCAGGAAATTAGCTCCCCGAGGCCATTTTGGGTAGGCGATGCCATCTGCTGCACTCTTCGTTGGCACCCATTTCTGGTGATCCCGTTTTGGCCATGAGACGATAAGCTGCTCAAGTGTCAAAGGGCTTAGTTCTTTTGTTGTATTCCAATCACCTTTTTGGAAAGCACCACCAAGTTGTAGTAGCCCGTTGTTTGTGCGTGGATCAATGCCAATTGCATCCTTCATTGGCTATCTGCAGGTAATCACTCTTCCGCCACAAGTCGAATTCCATCCAAGTTGGCAATCCATTTGTCTAATCCTTATTTTCATTGTAGTATGTAACTCCGAGAAAGTAAGTGACTCCAGTGTACCGTAATACACGGTATGTTGTTCCTCTTTGTGAAGCCATTGCCTTGGCTCTTGTGTAAGAGGACTTATTACAACCCCCCGTCGAGACCGCGTGAAGGCATCCAGGCGTCGAACCATTCTGGGAACCGTACAACAATTAACAGCAAAAACTAGCATCGAGCCTCTGCAATGTCTTCTACTTCCACTACCGTCATCACTAAGACCGCTAAAGGCGACCGGCAGCAAGACCAGTCGGTCGTTATCCATGAAGGCAACGCCCTCCAGAGTCTTTCTCAAGGAACCATTCTTCAAGGCCCACCGCACTTCAACTCGTTTGAGAAACAACGACGATGGATGCTTGAGCACCTGGCTGGCGCCTTCAGAGTCTTTGCCCGCAAAGGATACACTGAAGGGCTGGCAGGCCACATCTCTCTGAGAGACCCCGAACATTCAGACTGCTTCTGGACGAATCCGTATGTTGTCCCGTTCATGCATCCCTAAATCGACAGCACCAGCTTACCTCTCCTTTTCAATGTGTAGTATTGCACATCACTTTGGTCTCATGAAAGTTTCCGACCTGATCCTGCTCAACCACGACGGAGTAGCCATTGGCGGCAACACCAATAAGCCTGCCAACGCCGCAGGCTTTCAAATCCACAGTCACATCCACCATGCTCATCCGCATGTCAACGCTGCCTGTCACGCCCACTCAATCAACGGTCGTGCATGGGCAAGCTTTGGAAAGCGGCTAGATATGCTCCACCAAGATGTATGCAACTTCTATGGGGATGCGCATCAGGTGTACCAAGATTTTGGTGGAGTCGTCTTGGATCCGAAAGAAGGAGAGAGGTTGGCTGAGACACTGGGTCCAAGAGGCAAAGGGCTCATCTTGCAGAACCACGGCTTGTTGACAGTTGGAAAGACGGTTGACGAGGCAGCCTACCTCTTCTCTCTACTAGAGGCCTGCTGCGAGATTCAACTCAAGGTTGAGGCTGCAGGCCTCAAAAAGGTTCTGGTCAAGGAGGAGGCAGCAAGATATACCTACGAGATAACAAGCAACCCGGTAAGTGGATTCCATTTCTACTATTCCTAACATCAGCTAACATGTTTTGAAGAACGGATTGTACACAGACTTCCAACCAGATTACGAGTTTGAGCTGGCCGCCTGCAATGGGGCCTTTTTGGAATGATATCGAGTGCGGATGGGTGTCTAGGTAGACATTCCAATATTTGCTATATGCCCCAGTACTATGTTCAGTTCCACTGCCATTTAGAAACACAATTCAATAGTCTCCTATCGTGTCTTGTGTCCATTTCTTCTCAACTCCCCATCCCCCATGTAGTGTGATGATGGCTGCGAAACAATGCACTGAGACACTCGATATCACAAAAGCAGAAGAGGTCCAGATTGGCATTGAAAGGCGTGGATCATAGATCACACAGCAAGTGTTCAGTTGAAAAGCGACTATTTACTAGCCGAAGTTCTGGAAACAACAACGATCTAAGGCGGCTCTGAAGTCCAGCCGTCATAGTTATAGGGGGGTGGTTGATGTGGGGGAGATATTACATGCTCAAACCATTCAAGGTGAACTACAGTACCAGTGGCACAGAAGCGCGATGCTCGTTACCCATCTTTATTGTAGAGTAGACAAGTATTGGCATTGCCTTGGTGCAGGCATCAAGAGCTGTGGAACACAAGTTGGATTTCTCCCATCATTATGAAACTTGGATATATCTCACAGTTAAAGGTCAAGCGGCTTCACTATAAAATGGTAATATCGAACACGTCATGCCCTCAACCCCTCAAATAAACCCCGTAGCTTCAATCTCCACCTCAGCACCCAGTGGCAGCTCGGCTACTACAACACAGGTCCGGCACTGACACCTCTAGATTAGCCAAAGACCTTTGCAGAAATTTTTAGGGAGACTGACAGGCTTTACTTCTTGTGTGAAGAACTTTGCATATGCATCATTAACACTGCTGTAGTAGTCGATGTTGGACAAGAAGATGTTGACTTTGACCGTCTTATGAAGGCCACTTCCCGCTGCTTTCAAGACAGAATCCAGATTCTTGAGGGCTTGTGCCTAGTAACAACTATCAGATAATTTCCCTTTCTACAAATCCATTCCCTTTAGGACATTGAAGGAGAAGTACATACCGTACGGTCAGCGACGCTACCCGTGGCAAACTTCCCAGTGACATGGTCAATCCCCAGAGAACCAGAGCAGTACACCATGCCGTTATAGACTACAGCCTGTTACATGAGAGGGCTCGGAGCGGGAGCATCTTTGCTGAGGACGGGGGTGGCCATTGTGTGCGGTTTTGACTATGCCGAGAAGTGACTTGACGAGAAAGGTTGTGTACGTGAGACCTTTTTATCATGTCTCGCATGAGAAGGATCCGTCTGAGCAAATTGAAGGCCTGAACAACCCCAATTCAACAAAACTGCGGCGACTGGACGCTGACACCCGAAGGCCGCTGGGTGTTCCCCAGAAGGATATGGATCGAAAAGGGTTAGTCAACTACCTAGGTAGTCTACAGTCTTCCATCCCGGAAAGGCAGGCGACTCCATTTGGTCTGAGGTCCCTTCTGGCAACCTCTAAAAAGAGCAATCATCGAACTAGGACTTTTGACGAAGAATGGCTAGACGGATTTGCCTGCCAAAAGCTATGGCTGTGTTATTTTCGTTGGGTTGCTCAGAAGCCCACCTCCCACCGCTTCTTTGAGCCTTTGACCAAGCATGCCAAAAGCAGGTGACCCCTTTGGTCGCTATTTATCGCCGAACTATGACAACTTGATAAGGAAGAGAGATTGTATTGGTTTTGGCGCTCGGCTGCTCACGGGCCAATGGGGGCAAAACAAAAGTCGTTGATAGTAAACTGAGGGGGATTATCCCGTCCTGGGATACGGGAAGTCAACATCTTTGACTACAACACCCACCTTTTTACCTAAAGATTCTATAGTTTCCACCAGAGAGGCTTGAAACATTCAGGCTATGATTTTTATAGTATTAAGCTATGATGATGGTTGGATCACCTATTCCAGGACATTCAAGATGCGTCGCCTGGTACTCAGCTTCTATCCTATTACCTCACGAATATAACCGAAAGAAATACCATGAAGAATCAAGTTTCACTTGGATAGACTATTCTCTCAAATGAAACATTTTTACTATCCTCACTATGAAATCATCCCATTGACTCTTTGGTTGACACATTGATCAGCATCGACTTAACTGTCAGATACTCATCGATGCCGTGTGGGCCGCCTTCTCTGCCGTAACCACTCTCCTTGACACCACCGAAAGGACTCTCACAGGCACTGAGTACCCCAAGGTTGACGCCCACCATTCCAACGTCAAGTGCCTCTGCGACTTGCCACATTCGAGGCGTACTCTCGGTGCAGATAAAACTGCCGAGCCCGACATCGCAGTCGTTGGCCAGTGCAATAACCTCGTCGGTCGTTTCGAACTTGTACAAGCCAACTACCGGTGCGAATGTCTCTTCTTGAGTCATGAGCATGTCATGGGACATGTCTTTGATGACGGTTGGCTGAATAAAGTACCCTTTATAGTCGGTCAAGGGCGCCGCGCGTCTTTGCATCTGGAGGCGATTAGAATTGCCTTCACATGGTAGATATTTGAGTTACTTACCTTCAATATGGCTCATTGCCTTGTCAACTGCACGCTCATGCGTGAGTGGCCCTATAAGCACGTCTGGCTTAGTACCAGGACCGACCTTTAGTGTCTTGACCTTGTCGACGAGAGCTTTGGCGAACGCATCGTAGATCCGGCTCTGCACAAACACGCGGTTGGCAGTTACACATGTCTGGCCAGAGTTTCTAAACTTGGCCATTGTAAAGGCCTCAATCGCCGTCTCCAGATCGGCATCGTCAAAGACGATAAAGGGGCTGTTTCCGCCGAGCTCCAAGGACAGCTTGGTCAAATTGCCACTGCACTGACTGGCGAGCAGCTTTCCGACTCTCGTACTGCCAGTAAAGCTCAGCTGCGTACCAGCTTGCTAGTACAAAGAGTCTCGCCGACCTCTGCCACCAAGTCAAGAGTTGTAATGACGTTGATGCACCCAGTGGGGAAACCTGCCTCTTGAGCGAGCACAGCTTGGGCTAGGCAACTCAGAGGCGCCTCTCCAGCAGGCTTCCATACGGTTGTGCAGCCGGCAGCCAGAGCTGCGCCGCATTTCCGGGTGATCATGGCGATGGGGAAATTCCAGGGGGCCATGCACGCGGCCACGCCAAGAGGTTGTTTGAAGGTCAGGATCCTCTGCTTTGGGTTCGACGAGGGGATAACCCCGCCGTATGTTCGTTCAGCCTCCCCAGCGAACCACTCCAAGAACGAAGCTGCGTAGGTGACTTCTCCCTTGGCTTCGGCCAACGTCTTTCCGTTCTCGAGACATAGGATTAGGGCGAGGTCGTCGGCATTTTCCAGACAAAGGTCGCTCCACTTGCGCAACCATCGTGCCCGTTGTCTTGCGGTTGTCTGCTTGTATGACTGAAAGGCTGTATGCGCTGATTGGATGGCCTTGAAGGTATCCTCAGATCCCATCTCTGGAACTGTTGCGACCTTGTCAAGGGTAGCAAGATCAAGGACATCAAAAGTCCTGCCTGAGGCTGCATCTACCCAGGAGCCTTTGATATAGCCCTGGGTACGGAATAAGTCCTTTCGAACTAGGTTGGCGAGAATCCTGGAAGCCATGGTGTTGAGGTGTGTCCCGATGTTTCGTTGCAGGGAGGGATAGATTATGAAAGACTGATAAAAGCAAGATTCAGTATTTCCATCTCAATCCAATCCAACTCTAAAGAATTATTTCAACAACCATTTTACAGGTGGCTGCCGGCTTACATCAAACATCCCCCGCGTTCCAGTGGAAGTCGGCTACTAAGCCAGCAAGTCGGCGAGTCCTTAGCGAGACACACAGCCCAAAGCCAAGATGGCGACTCGATCATTTGTGAGGCTCATGTAGACTAAGGGAGGCCCAATTAGGAAGGCCACCACGCCAGCTCCAAGATTGACAAGTCATCTGACAAAGTACCCAAGTTAGATAGTGACACTACGCTTGCCACACACTTCTCATGAAGCCAAAGTTAAAGGCGAAGGTAAGTGAGAATGACGACACTAGTTGATTTGGAACCCCTCACCTGATCAAATCTTGATCGCCGAGTGCGGGGATCTTGGTCTTCCTTTGGCTTCAGTTGTTCTTGAGTCTTGACTGAAAGACGTGGAGCAGCTTCTGTCGGTTTGATATAATATGTCAATTCATTTCCTTTGACCTGTACTTCTTCAACCATCTTCTGAGCATTCATCCCGTGGCCATCAAATACATCCCCCTGTTCATCATGCCCACCTTCATTGAGAAGCAGCCTGCAAAGGCTACCAAGGATGACGCTCTCTTCTTCCCCGACGAACCACGAGAACCGACTGTCGTCACTGCAATCCCGGGTCCCAAGAGCAAGGAGGCAGTGCGCAGACTTGATAAGATGTTTGATGCTAGTGCCACTGTTTTTTCAGTCGACTATCACAAGAGCTATGGCAACTACATTGTCGACGTCGACGGCAATGTCTTGCTGGACGTGTACGCCCAGATCGCCTCCATTCCCGTAGGATACAACAACCCTACCCTTCTCAAGGCCGCAACATCTCCTGCCATGGCTTCTTCCCTGATCAATCGTCCTGCCCTGGGTAATTTTCCTCAGAATGATTGGGCCACCATCCTGGAGACGGGGCTGCTCAAGGTGGCCCCCAAGGGTATGAACCAAGTCTTCACGGCGCTCTCTGGTGCAGATGCGAATGAGTTGGCCTATAAGGCTGCCTTTATCTGGAAGCGGCAACAAGAGCGTGGTCGACGCGACGCAGATTTCACCCAGGAAGAGCTTGAGAGCACCATGCTCAACCAGGAGCCGGGGTCTCCAAACCTCTCCATCATGTCGTTCAAGGCAGCCTTTCACGGTCGTCTATTTGGCAGTTTGTCGACTACTCGCAGCAAGCCAATCCATAAGCTCGACATACCTGCCTTTGACTGGCCCCAGTGCCCGTTCCCTGCTATCAAGTACCCCCCTGAGGATCACATCGAGGAAAACCAGCAGGAGGAGAAGAGGTGCGTGGAGGAAGCCGAGAACATCATCAAGAACTATCCCAGCAAGGTTGCAGCCGTGATCGTGGAACCTATCCAGTCGGAAGGTGGCGACAACCACGCAAGTCCTGCCTTTTTTCAGGGGCTTCGAGAGATCACACAGCGCCATCAGGTCTTGTTGATTGTCGATGAAGTCCAAACCGGTATTGGAGCGACAGGTCGATTCTGGGCCCATGAACATTGGAACCTGTCTGATCCCCCTGACATGCTTACCTTCTCCAAGAAGGCCCAGACGGGTGGTTTTTACTTTGGCAACCCTGACATCAGGCCCAATAAGCCGTACCGACTATTCAATACCTGGATGGGAGACTCAGTCCGTGCCATCCTCTTTGGCGCCATAGTCGATGAGATTGAGCGACTGGACTTGATCAAGAACACGGCTGCGGTTGGCGACTATCTCTATAAGGAGATCGAGAAGCTGGGGGATAAGTACCCAGGGAAGTTCACCAACCTTCGAGGCAAGGGGCAGGGAACGTTTATCGCATTTGATAACCCTCGACGAGACGAATTCTTGGCATTGGCCAAAACTCATGGCATCAACCTTGGCGGCTGCGGAGCGTCTGCCGTTCGACTTCGGCCAATGCTGATTTTCCAGAAGCACCATGCAGATATCCTTCTGGGAGTGTTGGATAAGATTGCGCAGGAGCTTTGACCGGAAAGGACATGATCAGGGGAAAAACTGGCGTGTGTATACCAGGGGATAGAAACCAGATACTAAATGCAAACCCTTCTGTTTTTTCGCCCATATGATTGTAAACCATATCCTTCATGATACACATCTGGCTTCATTGATGTGAGACTGCTGAATAACTTGAAAAATGATACAGTCGTTTGCTGGTGATGAGTTATCTATGAAACCTGAACCACTTACGGAAGTGATAGATGTTGACCATTGAGGTAGTAAATAGTCGACGTCAACGGCACTTCCAACCTCACTCAGTTCAATGGTAGGAACTAGGAGCGGCAGACTGATGCAATAATTATTCAGTATATTACTGAGTATCTCATGGTGGCCTGGTTCATCTTGGCGAAGTCTATCAGCGTTCCTTTTCAGTAAACACCACAGAGCATTTAAATGTAAATCAAGTGTATCTTCATTCACCCACTCAAACAATAAGATTACACAAAAATCTGGTACAATACTCAGAGGATTTTACCGCTGATGGTTGAATGACAAGACTCCTGGCCAACGACGTACACAAACATGCCGCATGCCACATTAGCATCACCGACTGAGAGACATCCTTCATAGCCTCTTACAACCGGCACAGCACTCCCGATGGCTCCAAGACTGAGAGGTGGGCCTTGGATATTTCATTAACTGACTTGCAGCTATTGGCACCCGTTAGCTCATCCACGACTACTTAGTATTCACAAAATTACACAGCTTGACATACCCGCACAGCGCCATCGTGGTCCGGAACTCTCTGAGGAGAATACGAAGAGCGAGATCTACTCCATCCTCCCCATTGTACTAACACAATTAGCGCTTGATCTAGACGTTGCTTCGCTCTCAAGATCGACTTACCGCAAGCTCCCATAGAGGGATCCTGCCTGCGAGGCAAAAGTCAGCGCCCAGGGCAAGGGCCTTGAGGATGTCCGAGCCTCTTCTAAACCCGCCGTCGACGCCCAGCTTAATCTTATTGTGTGCAACGGGTGCACAGTCCCGCAGTGCATCCAGGCTTGCAGGAACGCCGTCGAGCTGCCTACCTCCGTGGTTAGAGATCAATACACCATCGACGCCGTGTTCAATGGCAAGAGCAACATCCTCGGCGCTGGTGACTAAAGAGACGAAGGTTAGCAAGCCGGAAACGAGGAGTGGTCCTAACACATACTTCCTTTAAGCTAGATCTTCATCTTGGTGTGCTGACGGAGCCACTTAATGGCCTCCTCCCACGTCAGCCGTGGGTCCACCTTGAGATAGTCGGCATCATGATGCATGGCGCCGTTCTCATCTGCAAGCGTGGGCATGGTTATCTCCTCGGGCACATCCCAGTTATTACGGTGTTCATTGGGTCTAATGCCCAAGACAGGAATGTCAACAGAGACCAAGACGGCTTTGAAGCCAGCAGCTGTTCCGGTGTTAGTCTAACAAGACTCAAATTGCGAGTAGCAATCACAATCTCTCTCACCTTCAGCGCGTTTAGTGATCTCGAGGGTCTTTCTACGATCCTTGTAGAAGCAGACGTGGATCATGTATGGGTTCCCTTGGCCCTCTGCGATGACATCTTCAAGATGCATACTCGAGTAGGATGACAAGGCCATGGCAACGCCATTCTTGGCTGCAGCGCGGGAGCTTGCAACCTCTCCACCAGGGTGGGCCAAGGCGTGCGTTGCAGCAGGGGAGAATCCAAACGGAAAGGTGACCTGTCAAGTGTGAGATGCCTTGATAGGGTTTCCTGGTTTTGTGAATCTACCTTGGTGCCAAACATGGTTGTGGAGGTGTCGACAGTTCCTACGTCTTTCAAGGTTCGAGGACGCAGCTTGTAGCGATTGAATGCATCTTCATTGTCTTGGATACTACAGTCTGTGAGTTGAAACTCTCAGGGTCATGAAACTGTATCTCAAAGGAAACCCACGTCAAAAGGTCCATGGAGCCCTCGTTGAAATAGTCTTGACGAGTTTCTGTTAACAGTTGACTGGAAATCGGCTTGTGAGAAGTCATACCTCTTACGGAAATGGGGAGCTTCGCACTCCCTTTCTCTTTGAGATCCTTGATAGTAAAGACATTTTTGTCGAGATATGGAAGACTGATGGCCATTGTGATGTCGTTTGATGCAGGCAAACTACGCAGAGGAGTGAATGTTGAGGGTTCAAAGGGGAGGTTTCTGGCAATGATTCGTTGCTGGAATCGCCCACCTGCTATGTTGTATATACTCACAGTCTTTCCGTGAGAAGGAGCATATCACCAATCACAGTCTAGTTGTTATCTCTAAGACGGAATTATTGAAGCAGTCTAGATTCGTCTGAAAAGGAGAAGGATGGTTCAAAGTGTTTGGAAGGTGGTTCCAGGCTGTGACCTGCCATGGTTGGGACTCAACCGAGAACGGAAAGGTGTGTAGACTTGATGGTTTGTGTTAGCTTAGAACCCTGGCTGCCAAACCACCTGGTACAGTACCGAGATTGATGGCATCGCCTCACGAGACCAACACGGCGGCATGGACCGACCTTCTTCTTTGAAACCAATCCTTGAGGGGTCCTGTTTGCCTATATTAGGTTGTATAGTAGATGTTCAAGGCCAAATACCCATCGGCGCTCCCTGTCAAGCAAGTCGCTGCCACATTCATCTGTCAAACCTGTCTTTGACGCTGTAATTCACCATGGTCGGCCAGAATCAAGATAAGCAACTCTATAATGCCAAATCGATCAACATGGACTCGAAAGTCCTTTCAGATTCCCAAGAAAGTCATATTTGTCAGTGGGTGCTGGCTCGAGATGCCCTTAGCCTCCCTCCAAGAACACAAGAAGTGACGGAATTTGCAACAAAAGTGTTGGCCGCCACCGGAAAATCCGGGCCCATCGGGGAGCGATGGCTAGAGGGGTTTCTACAGAGGAATCCGGGGATTCGAGAGACCCAAGGTAAGTTTGTGCCACCTGTCTTGTTGGCTCCGCCCTCACAGCTAAGCTCTCACAGGAACAGTCTGTGCGACCACGTCAGTCAAAGACCAGGGGCACACTGGGGAGGCCCCATTTCGGAGTGGCCGTGATATTAATTATGAGGGCGATGAGGTAAAGTGGCCATGTGTTTGAGAGCTTATGGATGGTAGATGTTCAACGTCAAAGTAAATGTACTAGTGAGTGTCTTCTATAAGGTGGACGTGGAAATAAGAATCGAGGAACTGTTCTTCGTTATAAATCTAACAGGCTATGAATTTTACGTGTTATGTAGTGTTAAGTCCCAGTGCTGTTTTGTATTGGGGATTGGTCTTTGGTTGTTATATCTGATGGACTCTTTCAAGACGTCGTTGATAACAAGAAGAAGAGGTTGTAAATAAAGACCCCTGTAGTACAGTGATAGAGACTTACGATCAAAGATTAGCAGGGTAGCTAAAAATGCTCACACGCATATATTTGACAAGTCTATAAAGAAATACAATAGAGTGCGAGAGACAAAGGCAAGCATGACAATTCTCAACACAGTTGTTGCATTTAAGTAAGATATCTCACAACGTTGTGAAACTAAGAATTCAAGTTCCAGGTCACCCCCAAGTAATTATACTCATCATTGGCCACCAAATACAATCGGGGCTCTCGAACAAAGACTAAACCTGACCCGGCTTTGTCTTGAGCTAAAATCACTCGGCGAGCTATCTCCACGTCCCTTTTCTTGCCTGACTAGACAGAGCCCGAGTTGTCAGCACAAGAGAAGGGCTTCGACCTGCCATCCATGTTATAGGAGTCAATGATGCCGACGATAGATCCATAGGTACCCGCAACCATCAGGAACGTGCCCATGATAATCACCGACACGCTGAACAGAACCATCAGAACCCACTGGACAGAAGGGCTTGCTTTACCCCTGCTCCAATTATCATAGAGCCACATGCAGCCCATAGGTTGAAACGACATGAGAGTCCCCAAGAGGGCTCCAATAAGAGAAACAAGACCTCCAAAGACAGGGATGGCACTGGCGATGATATATGCCACAAATGCAGTGCTGAAAGTACAGCCCAACCAAGTTGCCCAGTGTACCATCGTGTTAGCGGCCAAATGCTTGGAATCACGCAAGAGGCGCACAAAGACATATTTGCTTGGGTCCTAGATGGCATGTTAGTGTCTGCCCATATGTCAACTCATATCATCAAGGCTTGCTTACATGAATGGTGAGGGTTGTGGACACGATCAAGCCAGGAATCGCCATTCCGTAGGCGACCTTCTTAATAGTAACGCCAGCTTAACCAAGGGCAGGTGTCGCGACATAGGAACCACAGAAGTAGTAAACAACGCAACCAATGGCCACATATACCACCGTAACAACTGATTGGCAAAGGATCAAAGACCGTGTGTATAGACGAGGATCTCTCATCTCAGCCGCGATAGAAAAGAACGCCGGAGTGCCCGCATACGAAAAGACGAGAGCAGAAACGGCCGAAATGGCATCCAGGAACCCTAGGTTGTTGAAAAGTTTATAATCTGAGACCCAGACGCCTTCTTGAGGAGCCGTGACGGGGCGATCTTGGACACCGACCGCAACTGTGACGATCAAGACTGGGCGAGTCAGACGGTCATGCTAGATCATGGGGGGAATGTCTTACTGGAACTTATCAAGAAAACCAGCCCAACCCAGGCCAACCAACTCACATGGCTCAGGGTGCGTATGCTAGCACAGCCAAAGCCCACAATGGCTGCAACAGCAACGAAGACGACAGTGCAGGCTCCATGTGTTGAGACGGAGTTTAAACCGATGGACACACCGAGCATGCCAGAGCCAGACACGAAGATCCAGTCTAACAGGTATTAGAAGATCTCTCTACAGATTGAAAATAAGAGCCAACAAATGAAGCAAAACTTACAGAGGCAGAACCCAACACCCAGAATCTCCCGTCCAATGGGTCCAAACATCAACTGACCTGCATCAGCAATGCTGTAGACCTCTCGATGGCGAAGCTTAAAAGCTCCAACCATCCAGTCAGACCAGGTGGTAATCGCAGCGATAGTACAGAGGCAAATCAGCCCCGGAATCATTCCCAGCGTATCAAAGACAGCTGGGATGGACAAAACACCCAGGCCAATCTGCGTCTTCATCATCAGGGCCGACGTTCCCAGCCACCCAACCTGTTTACAGTCAGGTTTCACTCATCATTCGGACTCTGGGGTAGACGCACATTGCGATAGTTGGGTCCATCTTCAGTGGTTTCACCAAACACGGCATCATGGGCTGTATCATCGTAGACCTCCCCGTTCTGAGATGGGGCAGGGGCCAGTTGATGAGGAGGGTCTTGATCTTTTGTTGACTTGGACATTGTTCAAAACGGTATTATGTTATAGATGAATCAAATAAGTAGTACAAAACGTAACTCTCTGTTGAGACGCCTCACTTAAATTGGTTCAAAGGGAGACATCCAAGACTTTTATGTGCTTCTCGACTATGGTCCGTGAGCTTAGAAGAAACCACCAACCCGTGACTGATGAGTGAAGAAGTTCAAACACCCCAGAAGGTTCCCTGTAAGTTTGGCTCTGGTTATCTGAAGCTTGACTCGTTTCCGTCCTGCGGTCAAAACATGGATGTCGAGCCTCGGTGACTGGAGTTCAGTTAGCCAAGCCTAATAGGAGAAAGCCAATAGGATTCTCCGCGTTGCTATCTCGCTAACCAGGGATTTAGTGCCCCTCTGTATCCCCAGCCCCAGACAAGACTCGCTTGCCTTGCGGGGAGTCTTTCTCGGCCCCGGCTCTCTCCCCCGCGTCACGTTGGCTTATCCTAGTCTAGCGACCTCAAATGGTAAGACAAGCCGATCAGGGAGTAACCTTCTGTTTCTGGCGAAGCCAACGTCCAACCATCTTGCACGCTTAGCACCTCACATCCTCTTAAGCCCAGGGGCAGTGTACATGGAAGCAGAGGTATTTTACAGGCAATTTGCAAGTCAATCACTCTCTCTCACTTGGACGGCTTCTAAACGAACTAGAGATTGCCGCTATCAGATATCGGCCGAGTGATCAATATCTAGTTTCAGGAAATAGGGCCCAGACCCCCGAATGGGTCAAGGCATCAGATCCTGGCAGGTGAATACTTTGGGTATTTAGCTCCCAGGTCGAGTCATGGCGACTTCGGTTACTCAAGTCGGCTACTCACAGACCCTTATACCCGGACTATTTCACATATAATCCCCGAGTCTCTACCCGGCTTCTTTGACCATAAAGCCGGGCCTCAGACACAGTTCGACATGTCTCCCCAAGCCACGTCCGGGGATGACAACGATGGCGTGGCCACTGTCGCCAAGCGACCCCGGGCGAAGCAGGCATGCCGAGAATGCAATGCAAGGAGGGTCAGATGCAACGCCATGGAGTCCAACCCTTGCTCCAACTGCAAGGTATCGGGTACTGCATGCCAGCTGCTCCCGTCGCTGAGGGGAAGGTGGGTATACTATATCATTCGATGTGATAAACAGAATTGCCAGACTCATAAAAGTCTTTCTCAGGTATCCTCGGAGACGCCGGCCAAAACGAGTCACCAAAGAACCCGCATCTAGGAAGCCGAAAAATCAGTCGTCGTGTACTCCTCATGCGCAGCCTCCTCGGGCCATTGGCAACGACGCAGGTGTCCAAGATGAAGCTGGTGCGGTCGATACGGCTCTTGTTCCTAGGAGCCCATCACCCTTGACGGAGGTGACAGATGCCTCGGGAGTCTTGTTCTTTGGCGAATCCAACTTTCTCACCTTAGTTCCTGGAAGAAGAGAAGCCAGGGGACAATCTGATCCCAATCCTGATGACCCTGGCCCTACCGGACAAAGGTCCAGGATGGTATTTTCCGTCTCCGATACTCCAGAATCAGCTTCCGAGTATATGTCGCTCGTTGGCATGACGACCAGTCAATACCTTGACAGCGGGGGAGCTCTCACCGTCCCCAATCTAACGGACTGCATCCCAGCACTCTAGTCATATTTCACATGGTTTCACCCTTGCTTTCCAATAATTGACAGAGCGGACTTCTCCAAGAAGCTTGCCACCTCGAATGTCTCTTATCTTCTGCTCCAGTCTATGCTATTCATTGCCGTCACGTATTGTGATGAAGATGTAATCACTTCTATGGGCTTCAGCAATCGGACCGAGGCAAAGTCGCTGCTTTATACCAGAGCTAGGCTCCTCTTCCGTGCAGACTGGGAAAAGGACAAGACTACCTTGTTACAGTCACTGTTTCTCATGAGCTTCTGGAGAGGGTGGCCTTCTGATGTGCGAGATGTTCGATACTGGCTCGGCGTGGTCATTGGTGTTGCAGAATCAAACGGCCTCCATCGCTCGTAAGTGAAGCATGTTTCCAAGAACTTCTATACGACTAATAGTGTCTCCTACAGAGCGAGGTTTACCACAAGAAACACCAGTACTGCCCGCCTGAGAAGGCGTATATGGTGGTCCATCTACGTGAGTAACACTAACCTACTACAACCCAATCATGAATGACCCTGTATTCAGGTTCGTGAGAGGCATGCAGCTGCTTCTCTTGGACTCCCTAGCCGGATAAGAGACGACGACTGCGACGTCGAACCACTAAGTCCAGCAGATCTTGTGTCTGACGAGAACGAGAACGACGAGGTGTTGTTTGGCTCATGCGTCCCTGAGCATGTTAAGTATGCTATCAACATGGTAGAGATATCTAGGATCCGTGAGTAAAGAGATATCCTCTTGAAAGCGTGACTAACACGACGATACAGTTGGCCAAGTGGTGGATGTCTACTTTGCTCCCCAAAGGATCCCTTCGAAACACGAAGTTCAAGATATTGAGTATTCACTTGAAACATGGCGACTGAACCTCTCGAAAGATTTCGACATTGAGACCAAGGTTACGAGACCGCCAGTCTGGGAGCATCTGCTGATGCTCGCTTACAAGTATGTGAGCCCCCGCCCTTTACCCCAAGGAAAGACACTAACCTCCCTTAGCCATGTGCGAGTTCTCATGTATCGCAACAGCTTTCTAAAGCCAGGGTCTGATGTCAATCAGCTCCTTGCCGTGAGTGCTGCCTCGAATATCAGTAGGATAGCTGAAGACATGCTTGAGCAAGGTGTCTTGCGCTACGGGCAGATGCACTTGTACTTGCTCCCTCCCAACCTTTGAACTAGATGTCTAAGCTTCTAACTAGCCTACAGAGTCATCAGCCTCTTTGCCGCGCTCTGCATTCACACCATCAGCATCAAGAGGGAGGTCGGGGTTCCACAGCGCATCGCAGAGAACCGTGCCCAAATGTGTCTTCTCGGACTCAAGGAAATCCAGAAATATTGGAGAATCAACAATAATATCCTTGATTTTTTCCTCGATTATCTCGACGCCTCTATTGTTCGGAAACTCCGATCATCAGGGAATGACGCAGACCTGGGACATGTCAACCGCTGTCAAGTAGTGAACAACAATATAGCTTCTTCAAGGCTGGAGACTCATGAGGCCGAAAATCTGGCTCAATCCCACATGCCAGACTTTGGAGATCAGCTAAGCACATTTGAACAAGATGGATACTTCAACCTAGTGTTTGGGTCGTGGGACCCGAGCGAGACAGCGGGAAACCTAGACCTTGAGTGGCCTCCGACAGACTTAGAGCAGATGGAAGGCCTTGACTTTCTGAGTCGATCACTGTGATATCAAGCTGATTCTAGCATCATTTGGTACTGGTTGTGCTGCAATTGTGCTGTTTCCTCTTACATGATGCCCAACATTTGGCTCCGCGAGGGAGGTCTCTATATCTGCCATCAATGATGAACTGTGGACTTGGGTATAGTATTGGTCCCCCCTTGGGCAATTAGAAGATTGAATCAATCAATAATCTCAACGTGCATGATCGACAAGTTGCATGTGCATGTGACCATATACTCCCACGCGGTCGTAGAAAAACTTGATACTAGGAGATAGCAGAAGGGCCTAACTTTGCAGTCTAATCATTAATAAATAAAGGGATAAAGAAGAGAAACAATAATGTAATTATTATCTAATACTATTAAATAATTTATAATAATTTTCTTAGAATTCTTAGGCCTTAAATCTGGTCATTTTTGCCCTACTAACTACTGACTCCTTACCTAGGTAGGATATCACAACTCTCGCGGTATTTGATACCAGTAACAGGGCATTTCCCGAAATCCAGTTGATGGCAGCAATTGCAATTGCCCGGTGAGTCATAATCTTTTTTTAACATTCTTTCGAATGCTTGCATTACCTTCCTATTGCCCATGCTTCGGCCTCTTACCGCGTGCTTAAGTCGCCTTCTTCCCTGGCACTTACATGTTAGCAGGGACATCGGTTCTGTTCAAGTAGAGCAGTCGTCATCATACCGGTCTTTTCAAAATGGGTAACAGTCATGGAAATTCTCATACCAGTTATCACATCCTCCTCGGCGACTCAGAATGCTGTGTTAGTGTGTCGTTGAAAGACTCTGACATATGCTGATCCTGAGAGCATTGTTCCCCGCTAAGGACGTCATGTAGATAATTTAAATGCAATTGAGTTTCTTTGTTATAGGCACAGTAGACTTTGGCTATCCACTCTCTAACAGCCAGCTTGTCGGGCAGACGTGGTCGGTTGAAATGCCTCCGCCCCCTTCACTCAGACTTCAAAGGCCTACCATGTCAGAACCGCGACCCTCAGTAGTCCAAGCATGCGACAGCTGTAAGAGGAGGAAGATTCGTTGCATTGTGCTATCGGGATGCTGCAAGTATTGCTCGACTGCCGGGTTGGAATGTCGAACCACTAAGAAACCGAAGCGTCGCATACTTTCGCGAGTCAGCACAGGTTTATTCAAGGAACCAGCTGGTGGCTGGGCCTTGAACGAAACTCCAGAAGGGCTCACATCTGAAAGTCATGACATATCCTTTTTGCCTCCTAAGAAGAATCCTGCCGGTACACAGCATGAGTCTGTGACTACCAGAAAAGGAGGGAGGGATATGAGCAGATATGAATCAGAGCTCAACCCAGAGAGTTCGTCACATATTCCAGAAACGCCAAAAGGACGCATTTATAGTATCTCTTGCTATGGCGCCACTCTTAGTAAGTATCATCGTTGTCAATTAATGTTGTAGATCACCCTTACGCTGGCTAGGCGCTTCCCTTGACTGTTGGCAGCGCTAATATCCTAAATCAGATACCACCGTCCCTCACACCTCAGAGGAGCATGTCGGTCATCGAGACGTGCCAGATCACAGCGAGGGTCCTCCGTTCACCATGACAACGTGCGAACCTTCTTTCCCTGTAGAAGATTTCTACGGATCCTGCATCAGAAATTTGTTTACGACATGGCATCCTCTATTCCGAATACTCAACAAACAAAACATTTCCCATGCTTGCCAGCACTTAACGACAAAAAGCGGTGATGGGCAGGTCCATGTCAACCGCATCCAGCTCCATCTCATTACCAGCATCATCGCACAATCCTCATCAGAGACCGACACTCATGAGAGCGAGTGGCGCAGCGATCTCGACGGGGTGATGATGGACACGACTATGAATGTCCTGCACTGCATCATGTTAGCCCTCCTTTACTCACTTTTGCGAGGCGACGGAGATAAGTGCCAATACTACAAAGGTGTTGCGATAGGTCAATTATACCGCCTAGGGCTGCATCTTGACCTAGCACCTCATTTCTTCAGCCCTATCGCCTTGGAAAGACGGCGAAGGACGTTGTGGGCATTCCACGTTTTGGACTGTTTCTCTGCCGCTAGCGCCGGTCTTCCCAGGCTTCTCGATGACAAGGCGGTAGAGACTTCAAGCCAGAGCAGGCAGTCCTGGGAGCGAGATAATTGGGGCATATCAAGAGATGCCCTGGCTCTTTACCACTCGAGTATTGTACTTGCTCGGGTGATCAAGCGTCTCTACTCGGAAGGTTCGGAGCATGAGTGGACGCCGTCGTACCATTCTAGAGTGGAACTAGACAATGAGTTGAATGACTGGCGCATCCAAATGTTGGAGCCTTTGCCTTCATCTTCGTCTAAGGCAGTCTTGGTATGTCCTCATCTCACTAACGATGGATAAAAATGAGTAGGTATTGATACCTCCTACAGCGACTTATCTATCATTATATTCGCCTCTTTATATTCTTCCCCGTCCTCGACAGGGACCAGGAGCCAGAACATCTCTCAGCACTAGTCCTGCTCGAAGCATCAAGTCGACATATTCACTCAGCTGTCAGGGTCTTAAAAACAGTTGACGTCCACTTTCCGCTTTTCCTCGACCGGAACCATCTTGTCGACATGTGTATTCATGTCCAAGAGCACAAGGCCATCAAACATGGTTGGTACCCAAAGCGATGGCCAATGACAGCACTACACGTCAAACACACCTCAAGGACGATGAAACCTGCTAGCTCAGTTAGCCATGACTCTGAAGAACTGGAAATGCCTGGTAAGCACTCAAAAATTCCATGTCAGGTATTATTGCTAATATTTCGCCGAGATAATGAATTCACCGAGGCGTCAGAACCGGCGGTACAGGGTAGTACCCAACACGGTGAGAGCTCTGAGTGGGATGTTTTTGTTGGGATTTTAGACAGGGGTAGAAATAACATTCACCAACTAATTTACGGAGGAGATTGGCTACCTCTAGGCGACAAGTGATAAGTCAACTCAGAAGTAGACCGGGGTATTATTAAGCTGTTTGCCAGTAATGAGGACAATTGCAGGCCAGGCGTTCATCAAGTCACTTCAATCTACAACATACAAATCACAAAGCCATTATGAGGATCTTTGGGCTCGCCAATTAGGTATATAAAAGTTGTGGCGAGGTCAGAATAGACATAAATAGTCTGGTGGTCGAAAGTAAATCGCCTCATCTGACTCGACTCTACTGCTCCTCCTCAGCATACTCCTCCTGGGGGTACTCCTCATCGTAGGCCTCGTCATCGACGCCGGCCTCCTGGTACTGCTGGTACTCCGAGATAAGATCGTTCATGTTAGACTCGGCCTCGGTGAACTCCATCTCATCCATACCCTCGCCAGTGTACCAATGCAAGAAAGCCTTGCGACGGAACATAGCGGTGAACTGCTCGCCAACGCGCTTGAAGATCTCCTGGATAGCAGTCGAGTTTCCAACGAAAGTGGAAGAGATCTTGAGACCCTTGGGAGGAACAGAGCACAGAGTGGTCTGAACGTTGTTGGGAATCCACTCAACGAAGTAGGCAGAGTTCTTCTGCTGAACGTTGCGCATCTGATCCTCAACCTCCTTGGCAGACACGCGTCCACGGAAGATGGCGGAGCAGGTGAGGTAACGGCCGTTGCGGAAATCGGAACCGGCCATCATGTTCTTGGGATCGAAGAGCTGCTGAGTGAGCTCGGGGACCGAGACGGCGCTGAAGGCGTGCGAGCCACGGCCAGTGAGAGGAGCGAAGCCAACCATGAAGAAATGGAGACGAGGGAAGGGGACCTGGAGAAGGAAGTCAGTCAGCAACGCATATCCTTGTTCGATCAGGTTCCACGGAGACCTACCATGTTGACGGCCATCTTGCGCAGGTCGGAGTTGAGCTGTCCGGGGAAGCGCAGGGAAGTGGAAACGCCAGACATGACGGTGGAAACGAGGTGGTTAAGGTCACCGTAGGCAGGGTTGGCCAGCTTAAGAGTACGCTTGCAGATCTCGTACAGAGCCTCGTTATCGATACAGAAGGTCTCGTCCGAGTTTTCGACCAGCTGATGGACGGAAAGAGTAGCGTTGTAGGGCTCAACGACGGTGTCGGACACCTTGGGGGAGGGGGCGACACTGAAGGTAGCCATCATGCGATCGGGGAACTCTGGGGAGGTGATTAGAGGACGAAACTACGCGTCATGACAATGATGGAGCTCTTACCCTCACGGATCTTGGAGATCAGAAGCGTGCCCATACCGGAACCAGTTCCACCACCGAGAGAATGAGAGATCTGGAAGCCCTGGAGAGCATCACAGCCCTCAGCCTCACGACGGACGACATCAAGGACCTGGTCAACCAGCTCAGCACCCTCGGTGTAATGGCCCTTGGCCCAGTTGTTGCCGGCGCTCGATTGTCCAAACACAAAGTTGTCGGGTCGGAAGAACTGTCCGTAGGGGCCAGAGCGGACGGTGTCCATGGTGCCTGGTTCCAGGTCGACGAGAACGGCTCGGGGAACATACTTGTTGCTGGATGCCTGTAGGAAGCCCGATCAGAGACCGAGACACGGATTGAATGGGAATGCGTCACGCCATGTCGTGTGTACCTCGTTGAAATAGACATTGATACGGTCCAGCTGGACGTGGTCGTTACCGTTGTACCTGATCGAAAGCGTGAGAAGGGAACGACGAGACGGTCGGATCGAGAGGTTTGCCTACACGCCGTTGGTGTCGAGGCCGTGCTCGCCCGCAATCGTCTGCCAGAAGGCAGAGCCGACTTGGTTACCCTGTGAAGGAATGTTAGCAACAAAGCGACACAAAGGGTGGCACCACGGAAAGGGGCAGATAAATACGTACACATTGGCCGACCTGGAGGTGAACCTGCAAGGCGCGAAGAGAGCTGGATTAGCACATGAACAGTCAAGCAAGGACGGACGGATGGGAGGCAAGCTCACAATCTCGCGCATGGTGGGCAGAGGTTAATGGTTGTCGTGAAGGTGTTTTGGGGTGAGAGAGGAAGAACGTTGATGGCGTCGTGTGAAAATTAAAAGAACGCGGGAGCGGTGAACAACGAGGAGGTGTAGTGGGTACCTGGCCAGCAAGCTAAGGAGGTGGCTGACTAAGGTGGTTAGGCGAGTATTTCTGTACCGGGTATATCCATGCGAGCTAACACATAACGGGGCAGTTAAGATGGCAGAGGTAAACACTGGATTAAATGTGTAAACAAGGTATTAAAATTATGTAAAAAATGTAAAAGAGTGAGTAGTGCGTATTTGAATGATTCTACCAAGATGGATATTTTATATTGATATGGTTGTATGCTCAAACGAACATCAACAACTCCCCTCCTAGACCTGCATGTTACTGTTGAAACATTCTGAGCTAAGCTTCTCACTGACCGCTGTCAAAAAACGCACTGTCTACATCCTGTCTCTGCTCACCTGTCAAGGCCCAGACAGTACTGTACTGTACCATAGGTACTGTAACATCAACGCTCGTCCATGCTTGACTCTTCCCCGCAGCATAGAATCCAGGCCTGCAACAGTGTAACTTTGCGGCTAACGCCTCTCCCATCATGACTCGCGCTCACTCTTCAAACGAGTCTGGGGAATGCATTGAGCTATTCGCGTTCTAGACTAGACAAACGCTACCCCGCAATCCCAAGGTTGAGGGTGTGGGAGGCGACTCGTGGCGACTCGTCCCTCTTAACTGAGAGGGCACCCGCCTTGGAAAGTCGACAAGACTTTTCTCACCATTTCGTGATTGTAGTCTACTGTACTGCCAAACCTGGCCAACATGTCGAGCAATGGCTTCCTCGTCCCGGACTCATACGTCTTTCACGCCCCAAACGATGTCGATATGAACTGCTCCAGCATCTTCTGGGGTTTTTCCTTTGCCTTCGTCTTCTTCGCCGCACTCCGAGCCGCCACTCAGACCCTACAAACATGGAGACGGAAGCACCACATCACGGCGTACATCGTCATGATCTGGGTTGGATGGGCAGCCAATATTGTCCTAGGGGCTTTCGCTTGGTGCTTCCAACGTGGATTTATTAAACCCAGGTTTGTAGACTCTCCATGTGGTAGTAGAGAGACTAACTAATACCCTCTTGCAGCTTTCAATTATTCTTTTTAACAGGTAACCGATCACCAAACTACCACGTTCCTTGATAATACATCCGCTTACCACATGTTGTACTAGCCTGCTTCTGGTCACTCCAGATTCAACTTCTCACCCAAATCATCGTCAATCGTCTCGCACTTCTCACGCCCAACCCCACCGCCATCACTCGACTAAGATGGGTCGTCTTTTTGCTGATATTGCTGGTCAACATCAGTGTCATGGTCACCTGGGTCCCTGCCCAGCTTCAGATCTCCCACAAGTGGATGCGAATAAGCGAGATCTGGGAGAGATGTGAGATGGCCATCTTTTCCATCATTGACCTATCGCTTAACCTGCGCTTCGTCCAACTGGTTCGAAACCGGATGACTAGTCACGCGCTCGACAACAAATACCTCTCCTTGTTCCAGTTCAACTGTGGCATGATCTTGGCCTCTATTTCTCTGGATGTAAGTCTCTGCCCAGACATCACCACTGTCCCTGATAGTCTATTCGCTAACAACAACACCAAGGTCGCTCTTATTGGGCTCATGTCACTGCCTAGCAAGCTTGTGTAAGATCCGAGTCGTTGACCTACACGCAAGTCATGGCTAACCTGTTGCACTTAGTTATCTCCAGTTTCATTCCTTGGCCTTCTTAGTCAAGCTGTTCATCGAAATGAACATGTCCGACCTCGTCACCAAGGTTGCTCAAGACCGCAACCGCAACGCGTCAGACAGAAATAGCCGGTTGCCACCGGCGGATCGCACTCTGTCTCTTGCTACAAAAAGTGCACCTGGAAGACTCAGAGCAGCCCAGATACCAACTGGAAATGGAAGTGTCGTTGAGGTAGGTCCGAAACGAAGCTCCTATCCCGCAGATGGACGCATCCATATCACGGTTGAGACGGCGATAACTCGCAAGTCGATTGACAGTGAAGATGACACTGCGAGCCAACGGAGTTTGACACGAGGGATGTGAAAGTTATTTGACCTCATTTGTCTTTAGTTTATTATGGAACTTGTAATGATTAGCGAAGCCCAACTGAGCAACACGAGAGTTGGTCCTAAAACTTGACTGGTTTGATATAGGTAGCTTGCTTGCACAGGTAGCTGTTTTACCCTCTGTTTTAGCAGTTAACCACCAACTCAGCCTCACCAAGTGACCCGAAACTCTACACCCTCGCCTTCTCCGTAAAGTTGGGAGAAGTCGTTGACCCAGTTGAAAAGACAAGATCCACATCCACTCCTTGCCCCAAATACATTCAGCTCAACCAGTTCCGTTGCTTCCTTGTCCTCATCGTACAAGACGTCAAACGTGAAGCCCTGTTGTAGGAGCAGATTGTCCAGTTCAGCGTCTGGTTTTAGATCGTTCAGGATTTGCTGATGGATGGCAACGATGCCGGCCCAAATTTTGTCCGCTACTGCCTTCAGCGTCGTACCAGGTCTGAGGTCGAAGAGCCAAGGCCTATGCCAACAGTATTGGCTCACTGCCGTGATGTTTCCGTTTGTCGGACAGCAGAACACTCGATATTCGCGCCTACTGTCCATCCGAGCATCGAAAGGCAAAAATGTGATGTCGACGGTTCCCGACCCTGACTCAAGACTGTTGATAATGTCGTTGCGTGCTCGTTCCGAGGTTGTCAGACGAAGAATGATGTCGTCTGTGGAGTGAAGGGACGGTCGAGTGGGATCTCTCCATCTTCCATCTTTAGGCGAACACCCCGTCAAACGCATAAAAAGCCCCTCGGGTGGGAATTTGAGAGATGAAAAGGCAGGGAAGACATCTTCCCTAAGGTCTTCTTCGAACGCGCGGTTCATCTCGCCCGTGATGATGGAAGTTGTTGAAGCATCCACCAGGAGACGTGCTTGAGCGCGAGAAAGGCAGACCGCCTGAACAGCGGACAGGTCGATATTTTGGGTTTGAAGGATCAGAGGAAGCCAGCGGGTGAAAGAATAAGGTGCCTCTGAGGGCCTCGATACATTGGCGGGGAGTTGATGTGCCGGATGGAAGCAAGTGTTGAAACGTGTAGCACGCCCATCCCTGAAATCGACTGTGACATCGCACAAGTTGATCTTGACCAGTTTCATCGCTGCGTTTGGTTTTGGGCTGTGTTGAGCGAGAAAGGAGAGGAAGCAGCCCGGTATTGATTCCTAATATCAACTCAGGTAGTGCAGACCACACCCGAATGTGCGAGAATACCCAAGTCAGTGAGTCATTGCGAAACTTTTTGCTCATAAAGTTAATAAGGCTAACACTGAATAGAAGATGCCTCATATAGTACCTCCTTCAGGGTATTCGTTTTATTAATGGCATATTTTCTATAGAAATGTCTTACTACTCATTAGAAGACACTCCGAACTCCTTACTATCTATACTAGTGTCTCGTTTATTTCTAAATGGCATTTCTGTGATGTCTCTCGGCCAAGAAAACGTATATAGGCTAGTTTTCATGGTTCAAGTTGAGATTATCCCAACAACACAAAGTTTAAAAACTTTCAGGGAAGCACCGAGGTTGAGGCTGATCTTGATAGGCTCCAAAGTTCAACACCTATGGTGACTCAGGCGGACAAGAGTGAGTTTCAATGTGTTGGGCAAGGGGAATAAATACAGATGCCATCCTCTCCAGGTTGTAAACAAACACTTCCTCCTCACATCATCCATCCCAAAAGCTCTCACGCAATATTATTCAACTTTTCCAAATTTCAAAATGAACGACACATTTCACCGCTTCCCCTACCTCCCCTGGGAGCTTCGAAATGAAATATGGGAATTCGCCGTCCGACCATCCCTCCCAGGGGTGCACATATTCCAACTCTATGATCCGACTCACGATATTGTCATTGGCAAGAATATCGAAGTCTCCTTCCCCAATGGCTCTCCTGATAATCACCACCTTGCTGTTCTGGGGTCCAAGATCTCCCTCATTGGCGTCACTCAGAACGGCGACAATCTTTCACCCTATCTCATCGACAGAGGATTATGGAGCGCCTGCAAAGAGTCCAGACTCGTCATGGAACGCCATTTCAGCCGCCTCAAGTGGCAAAATCTTATGGATAAAGACTGGGGGTCTTTCTGGTCTATGCCACTCGAGGAGAAAATCGACATGCCGTTGACGGGCCACTTCATAGACCTTGACGGGCATACGAATTTCTTTACCGTCTTCCCGCACCGAGACCTCTTCATGCTCCGACCGCTAGATCTGGACACAATTGATTGGTTCAAGTTGACTACTATTCATCCCCTCGCATCTGCGATAAATGGGTTTGATACTCTAAAAAACATCGCGTTGGAATACGATCCGGAATGGGGATTCGACATGGTTAACAAGGTCACTAGCATCTTGTCCCAGACCGCTCTGACTAATATTTGGATTGTGGACTACAGCATCAGGCGAAAGTATGCTGTGGATGTTGGGAAACTCACAACCAGAAACGGAAAGGATGTGGCTTTCTACCTTGAAGACCGACGGCTGGTCGAGGTGGAACCCTGGATGATTCGAAGTGAATGGAAGACCATTGAGAACGATGCTCAATGCAGCGAGAGGGTGACATTTAAGGACTCTATCGACTTTATGGAACATATCTGGAACCAGGTCGCGGATGATGAAGACCTAGACTGGCACTCCTGGATCCAGGCACCCATGCGCATGGGACTTCTAGGCTGTGACTGCCTCTAAAAGGAGTCAGAAACGCTATCTTTTACCTTGGATAATTGGATTCATAGCAGACGTCCATGCTAGAATTGATGGGCTAGAATTGAAGAAGAACTACAGAATGATAAGGAGGGATGTCAGGTTTTCAACAACCTACCTAGGCAGTGGAAACTTTTGGCAGGAGATATGCCAAAAGTAGATAGACAATCAATGCTATAGCAAATAACATGACGCAAATGTTACGGTGCTTTACATCATTGGGTTTTGATGCTGCTGTGTATTGATGCGTGTGTTCTTTGATCTCGTGTACGGCTGAGTGTCACTGAAAAAGTAACGATGATACACATGTTAGGACCTGAATATTATTACATAGTCGCTGCGCTGCGCTGTCTGTTGTTGTTTCTCATCTATTGTCTCGATCATACATCGTTTACCCAAGCAGCTACACACAGCGACCATGTCATCATATTGACCATATCAAGTCCCAAATGTAGCAATAGATATCCCATTCTTCTTGGCCTATTAATCCGCAATCTTTATCGCATGTTGTTGTCACATTGGCCTTGTTTTGGCCTTGGGCAAGTATCCTTGATAACATCCAGCGTCTCCTGACGGCACTAGAGACCCACTCACAAATCATTCACCTCTGCAAAGACGTTCCCTACAAGGGCATATTTGGCAATCACGTCACCTCCCAGGTTGTAGCTCAGCCATCGGTTGCCTCAACGTGTTCGCCCTGCCATACCTGGTGTGATGGAGGCCCTTGGAATACCAGCAGCCACACATTGGTGAAGCCAAAGAAGAACGAATCCAACGAGGCTATATCAAGGTAGTTAGTCATTGGCGTTACAGCCTCCACAGTGAGAAACTTACACATTTATCAGATTAATGACAGTTGAGGCAATCCGAAAAGTAATCTTGGGCCCCCATTCCTCATTCTTAATGAGCCGCTTTGCAAAGGCCACACCAAAACCGAAACTATGACCTGTCAGCTATTACGGTATTGCTTTGGTCAAACATCTACCCACGATAAGAGACAGTAGAAGGTGACAACAACGGCCACAAATATCAGTTTAGCCACGGCCCTTTTATCGTTACGTTTGATACTGATGATGAGCCACGCAGAGGCAAAGATGAAGGGGACAAAGATGCCCGTCTACGTTTTTGTTAGCACGTCAATTCAAGATCTTGAGTGACATGATTCATACCAACACGCAGAGTGCAAGCTCAGTGGGCTTCTTCGACTCGTTCTGGCTGTATGCGAGAGAGGCTAGAATGAGCGCCACTACATTGAGAATGGCGAGGAACGAGTGACCCAAGGCGCAGAGACGTTTCTCCTGGCTGATCCTCTCAGGAAATTCCTTTCCTTCGATCTCTTCAACCAAGTTTTGCGGCATTTTCGCGTTTGATAGCAGGCTCGGTGCCGGGTGTGCCCTATGATGGTCTTACTGAGGAAACCCGGAGGCTGACTCTAGTTGTTGCGTAGACAGGCACGGATGCTTCTTTTCATCTCATGAATATTGCTATGGTAGCAGTGGCTTACGGTAGTGATAAACAACGTGTCTCGACTGTTCCTTGATTCAGTCTGGCATGCACCGCCGATCTTTGTCGCATCCGGCCAGAGGGGGTGATCAAGACGGCGAGCGAGAGGGTTGATTCGTTAGCTCCCTGCATGTCAGACTTGGCTTCGCTCATCGGGACCAGAGTAAGCCCCGTACGGATACCAGCCATTGAGGTCATCGCAAGCTCGGTGAGATCACTTTAACCTGTCAAAGGCTCCAGAGGCTGGAATTGAGGCTCTGCATGGTGGTAGAAATCAGGAGTCTGACCTGTTTCTTCGACCCCGAGTCTTGATCGATGAGGTGATTTTCCTACCTGCACCGACTCGTCACCGGTCGTCTAGGCTGCCTAGGTATGTGCGATATCTATAATGGAAGCGACACGGGAGATGATGGCCCAGAGAACTTCGTTCTGTCACGTCAAGATATGGCTGACTGACTTGTAAAGTACAAGTCAATTTGGATCCGACCATCGGATTTAAATCGTTAGGCACATTTATTTGCTACTGTTTGAAGTTCCGTTAAACAAAACCCCAACAGGAAGACTCTGGTTGCGAGGTTAGTGGTCTCTTGCAAGCTCTCAATAAACCATCATGCCACCCTCAGATATCCATTCAACCTCCCCTATCCATCTCCTGAACAGAGAACGATTTGAGGGCTTCCACGGGCTTTCTTCCATTCCTTCTGAAGCCGTGTTAGTCACCGTTCCGAAATGTGCAATGAGTAGCCCGAGAAGAGAGATAATCGGCTGAGGAGGAACTTGACGGCGGCTGGATGGGTTTAATGTGGTGCTCGATATAATACTAGCCAAGAATATCCATTTCAGCTAGCGATTGCATGAGTTGTGAGCAATCTCACGAACCAAGGGCAGGTCGGAGGACACGTTCCACGTCGCTGCGTTCGATAGAGTCAGTGCGAACACAGGGCTCGACTCGATAGGGTGCGATCACGGGCTTGGTAGACTTGGTCGGCTCAATGAAGGGTAAATGGTGGTGTGTTATTGATGTTAATGATATGCTGTCCCATTCATTGGCCCTTGACGGGAGGCTGGGCACATACAGCTGCTGTCGTACCACGAAGTTTTGGAGGTATCTCTGTAGTCAACGACAACCGAGCAGACCTCGCTAATACAAAGATGCAATTATTGGTTGATTCTGGATGGAGATGATGAAGGTGTTGCCGCCCGTTGTACGCAGTTACCCAGGTCAAGTGGGTGAGTTGGCAGTCCTATCCCTTACACTTCCCTCACATGTCCAATTACTAGTCAACCTAAACAGACACGAGATTCGACACTTATGGCTTGACGGTCTATCTGGAGCTTTCCTTCCTTCCGTGATCCTGAAAGGAAAGCATTCAAGGCAGAAAGAGACGGGTGTGAGTCTCATAAGCCAAACGTGGCGTAAGGGCAATACATGCAACCTCACAATGTTCTCGTCATATCTCTTGCGGCGTAGTTTTGTAGAAGAAACTAGCTTTATTGGATGGTGTATTTAGTTCTTTACAACTATTGGCCAACACTATGAGGGTTTCTGGGTGCTCCTTTTTACTCTTGATCGTCAACGACACCCATGCCATTGAGAAAGACCAGAGGTTATATGCAAACAGCTGACACTTGCGCATTCAGAAGTACCCAGGTAAAGATACCTCGATCTACTCTGAAAGCTCGAACACCGGAGCACCATGCGTAGGGAGTGACATGCTGGGGAAACAACTGTGCAGCGGGAGACATAGGTTGACACCATTGCAGTGCCGAGTCCTTTCGGGGTGGGGGATATGGATCTCTGATCCGCCGGCTTGCACGACGGCGTTCAAGAGAGCAAACCCATTGTACCTAGCCAAAAAGAGCAGTGTGCAGGTAACCGCTTGGCGGCAAGGTTCTGATCGTGACCTCAGAAGCTAGTGGATACGACAAGCCTTCAGTTCGAGTGAGACATGGGCAGCATCTAGATTGAATTGATTCGTCATATTTTGCAGAGTGAGCATCTCATAAGCTGCAGATATGACACGAGCTTTCGATTGACGCTGCATGGTAGTGGAGAAGCCGGGGCGGCAAAGGCGCACCCTTACAGACCCATATCTGCAGGCCTCCGTGTGTGTACACTAGGGGATAGCGGTTAGTTACAGTTCCGTGTAGATCCTTTGGTGTTAGAGCTGAATGACCTTCCAGTGTGCTGGTGGGCTCTTGTGCCTGGCGGTGAAACGTAGCAGATTTCGAGTTCGCTTCGGTGATGATGTTCTACAGACTGACGAGAGTAGAACTGTCGAGAGCCTAGTCTTCAAGAAGCAATTCACTCTCTCGAGGCTAACATCTCGTGGAAGCTACCTAGCTTGAGTGGAGGCGCCAAGACGGGACGGAATGGTGAACATGCAATCATGCAGCCATTATGCTTTATGATTCGTTCCGGTCCGAGGATGTATCTCGTCTCTCACGATGCCCAATCGCAAATTGATGGAACCCTTTTGACACCGTATACGAGGCCAAGCCAAGAACCAAACTAATCGACTTGCCTATCTAACTAGTTCCGCTTCGGTCGGTCAAACCAACAGCAGCGGAATAGCAGGAATCATTCGACATGAGCTCTTCCGCCTTTGCCTACATGCATCCCAGGCGGGGGGCGATCACCTTAGAGATTGGAGGGCCGGACAGGATGGCAGTGCATGCACCCGTTGATGTGCGTGCATCGGCGGGGTATTGAGAGAATATCTACTCCGCATTCTGTCGTCTGGAAGCTCTTCCATCACCACTCAGTGGTACAGCTTCATGTCAGGATGGCGATTCGCCCCCGGAGGGAGAGGGGTTGTGAGACACGGTCGACGTACATGCCGATTCTTTGCGGGCCGATTGCCACGTCACGAACGAGCCTGCAGAATGTGGTAGATGGATGAACTGGAGATAGGCCATCTGCAAGTATCTTGGGTCTCGCAGCATCTTTCCGTCTGTCGAGGGTCTGTTGTGAAACATCGGACAAGATGCAGATCAAAACAGCGCGTAGTTACCCGGCCCGGCCTGCAGATGAGACATGACTATTGACGACCCGTTGTGTGAGACATGAGGGTTAATCGGCCGGCGGCAAGAAACTGGGTGTGTGCGCTAGAGAGTATAAGAAGGCACCCGGTGGTGTCCCTCAATGTTATGAACCTCATTCTTCGACACACTCATTGTTGTCTGTTTCCTCAGCGGTTACAAACTGCCCCTTTAGTCCATAACGAAATTCTCTCTCTGGAGCCTCTCCACGGTGGTGGGAATGAGCAAGGTATCTGCTTTTGCAATCACCAATGACCATGAATACCGCCTTGGAGCCAAAAACAGAGTCGCCGTCGAGGCAGAGGCAAATCCTGACGTGAACAGACTTGGATGTGACCAGTCTCGACCCATTGACCCCTCCGGTGATGGACTGTTGAGCGCAGATGAACTATTTTCAGGCCAGCGGGCGATTGATGAGCTGGTTGAGCGTCACCAACCTCTCGTCCAGATTGAATCTGTTTGCTACGATGACCTCGGAGACTATGATGATGACGAAAGGTGGCAGCCTTTTGTCGACATCTCCAAATTCCTGAAGAAGACATACCCCAAGGTGTAAGTCACTGAACAGAAGCGTCCCCCAAGACACAAAGCGCTAACAGCATGGAACACAGACATGAATACGCTACCTTGGAGACGGTCAACAAGTACGGGCTGGTGTACACGGTCCAGGGATCGGACGAATCCCTTGCCCCGATCCTTTTGACTGCCCACCAAGACGTGGTGCCCGTCGAGAACGAAACGCTGGATCAATGGGAGTACCCCCCCTTTGAAGGCCACTACAGCAAGAAGGATGGATACCTCCGGGGCCGTGGTGCCGCGGACAAGTCGGCAATCACAGGCATAATGTATGCTATGGAAACTCTTCTTTCTCAGGAAGAATATGAGCCAAGCCGCACCGTCATCCTTAGCTTCGGCTTTGACCAGGAATGCTCCGGTTTTCGCTCTCGTGGTGCCGGCGAGATTTCCAAGTACCTAGAGAAAAGGTACGGTCAAAACGGAATCGCCGTCATCCTGGATGAGGGCGGACCAGGCATCCGGGATGTAGGTGACACTCTGTACGCCCTTCCCGCCGTTTACGAGAAGGGCTACCTTGATGTGTGGTACGATCTTGAGGTTCTTGGAGGGCACAGTGGTGTACCTACACCACACACAGCTATTGGCATGATGTCGGAGATTACCACCAAGCTGGAGGCCAATCCTTTCCAGCCCGCCATCATCAGAAATGGCCCTTTGCACGAGGGTTTGACATGCTTCGCCCGATACTCACCTCGCGCCTATCCTTCCCTCACTCAGGCGATCCGTTGGGGTGACCTCAAGGGGGCGGCTTATGCCGTGACTCAGATCTCCCCCAACTCCCGGTACTTCATTCAGACATCCCAGGCTGTCAACTCGATTTGTGCTAAGAACAATCTCAACTCCCTGCCCGAGTTTGTCACACTTGGAGTCAATCACCGTATCGCACCACAGGACGGTTTCGGCGACGTCCAGTACCGCATTGCGTACCTAGCCCAAGAAGTTGCTAGGAAGTACAACCTCAAGTTCTCGGCCTTCCAAGGCGACAAGGACTACATGGAGTATCTCGCTGCCAAGGGCATCGCCCCTCAGAGCGAGGACACAGGCAACTCACGGTAGCCGCCGCAGAACTACAACGGCAAGCTTACCATACAAGCAAGGGGAAAAAGCTATGTCACACCCGCCTCTCCTACAAGTGGACCCATCTGGGATCTCTTCTCTGGCACTTTCCGTCACACCTTTGGAAGAAGAGGTCTCAATGTGGTGGTGGCTCCGGGCACCATGACTGGCAACACTGATACACGCCATTACCTGAGTAAGTACTTGAAGGGTATGACGAGGTAGATTCGCTAAGCTGACACTTGAACTTAACAGACCTTTGCCCCAACATCTACAGGTGGAACCCCCTGAGCCTCAAGTCGTTCGGTAACGTTCACACCATCAATGACAAGCTTTTGATGTCTGAGCACATCGATATGGTCAGGTTCTACTATGACTTCGTACGCAACTTTGACAAGGACAATGACTGGGACATGCAGATGAAGAGGGAGCGCAAGGATCTGTAGATAGAGGACGGTATCGGTGAAGCAAGGGACTGACTTGTATTGGGAGTGAGAACAATTGCCCGTAGTCAGAAGGATGGGTTGCTACCTTGCCTTTGTTCCGATAGGATAAGGCAGGCAAGACATCAGACCCAATCAGTCATGACCCATTGATAGCAATACCATGTCCTTTCTACTTCTACTCTTCGTTGCTTGGAGTTCCTATGTGCTCGACCGATCATGGCCTTGATTCATGCAACAAACGTGGCATTGGGATAGGATTACTGCTTCCCTCTTTGAGGCCTTTCTAACGAACGTCGGTGAATAGTGAGCATGATCAATCAAGCACTGTTAGATAGGCAATTTGGACAAGGTTAAAGACACATGCAGGGCCAAGCCCGCGTACTTTTTATATACATCGCTAAGATAATATGTACAGGTAGCGATCCACCACTCTATAGTGTATAAACAGATACAAAGATGCCGGCAACGGTATCATAGAAGAATTAAAACGAACAACTCAAAGCGCACTGCCCGTCAACGAGCCATTTAGCACTTGGCGGCCTTGGAGGGCTCGCACTCGCCCTTGGCCTTGTCGCAGCCCTTGTAACCCTGGCACTGGGTCTTGGGGTAGCAGTTGTTGGAGTAGGTGGCCTTGTCACCGTAGTTGGTGTTGATGCCAATGAGCTCACCACCATTGACGGCGGTGGTGCCCTCCATGTGCACGGAGCGCTTGCAGCTGGTGTTGCCCTTGCAGTTACCGCAAGATCGGTAGACCTTGCCGTAGTCGTTGGCGTAGAAGTTGACAATGTTGACGTGACCGCAGCCGTTGTGCTGGATGACCTTGTCGGAGGCGTGGTAAGCACCACCACCGATGATGTTGGCGGTACCGCTGCCAAGGATGGAGATGGCATCCTCGCAGACATCCTCGAACCAGGCGAACTCGATGTTGCAAGCGCCCTTGCAGTGAATACCCTCACGCTGGTTGGCACCAATGATGACGTTGCGGAGAGTAGCACCCTCCTCGAGGATGAAGACGGCGTCCTTGGAACCTGAAGAGACTTGTTAGAGATTGCTATTGAACTGTTTAGACAAGTCGAAACTTACCACCCTCAGCCTGACCACTGCACTTCACACCACGGTCGTAGCGGACCCAGCCGGCATCGAAAACCTCACCCTTCTTGAGGGTCTTGGGGGCGCTGAGAGACTTGCTGCCAGTAGCCTTGGGGACACCACCGGTGTAGCCGAGGCAAGCCATGGCCGCGGGGAGGGCGGCGAGGACAGTGACGATGCTGGGAGCGTGCATGTTGGCGGTTGTAGAAGAGATGAGGTTGTTGATTGAGTGGTTGAAGAAGCAGGCGAGTGAATGGATTGATGAGAGTGCGTTGAGTTGAGTGCTGAATCGAAAGCTATTTGCAGCGACACTCATGCATCTTTATATCATCTCTCCGGACTGTCGGCGGTCGCACGATGGCTCCTTGTTCAGCCATCGCATCGTATCGTATCGTATCGTGGCCGGTGCCTATCGGTCCTCCCGGCGGGCCTTTGCTCCGCAGCAATCTCCAGTTCTCGGCGAAGGGACACGGCGGAAGAACTCGAGGCACGGCCGTGTTTCCAGTTTACTCAGTGAGGATCCCCGGGGCAGTATTTCCACCACTAGGGTGAGAAATAAGCTTCGTGATAGGGCGGGACCCCCTGTCGGATCCGTCCTGGGCATCCATGCGGCGACCTGAATAGACTATTGGTGCTAATGCTTAAGCTTGTTAAGGTTAACCATGTTTGAGCCCCATGCCACGCTCGACCCCTTTGAATTAGCCAACGACGTGACGCCGGTCTGATGCAGAAAACGGTAGGTCGAGAGTGGCAGTCCAGGGGGGCATCATGCCGAATTTAGATGGCCCAAGCACACGGTTCCGAGAGGCGAGAGAACCGATTGGATCGCCTCGTATCGCCCTGGAGAAGCTTGTTGTAAACGGCAGCTTCGGAGGTCCGTTAAGACTGTTGACTCCTTAATACAACGTCTGTGGTTGCAGAAGGTTGACCTGTCCAGAGTTCCACCAGTGAGCTCGGTTCTCATAGCCGACCGCCTACTTTGAAGGATCCCTGAGCATCTTGCGAGGCTGACATGCATCTCGGGCAGACCGCTAGACACTTGAACTCTATTGAAGTGAAGGTTCACCGCGATGTGCCCGCTAAGAGATGATCTGGTGCACTGGCTTCCGATGTTGCGACTGCGGGTAGTCGCTAGTGTAGGTGTAAAGTTTAAGCTTGGTGATCTTTTCGTTAACAGTAGAAAACCACAGATAGAAGGAAATCAGGTATAGAAGACATCTTCACACCGCAATGTTCATCGATTAAACACAGTGGAGTTGACAATCCCGTCTCCATGGTCGACCCATGAACACGGCACTTTGAGCTGACGGCCTGCGCCTGCACCTGCGCCTGCATTGACCAGCCCGACCTCCGAGAAACAAATCTTAACCCCTGAATGATTTCCCGCCTCACAATCATCCGGTCTTGACTGTCACATCTGTTTCCTGATTGGAGGAAGTAAAGGGGAGGCAGAGACCCGGTTTTTGTCGGTGGTGGGGGTCAAGAAAACTTCGACCGACTCCATTTTGAAGGCGGTGGCTCCGAGCACCGATGCCTACCCTAGACCTGAACATTTCGCTATCATTTTGTGAGAAACGAGACAAAAAGAATGTCAATGTTGACATATCTTGTTGTTTTTATGGACAGAAAGAATATTAATATCTGAATCTTAATAAATATGAAATCTGCATGTTTCTTTGTTTGTTTTCCTCAATACGTTGTGACTTGTAGCCTTGTAATGCTGTACTTTCACCATAGATCACAATGATAATCACCAACCACTCACTTCATCTCTAGGTAAACGGAAGATCGACGATAATATTTCCGATTATATCCTGAGTATCCGCTCACGGACATTTTGATTGTCCATGCGAAGAAGGGTGGATGCAAAACACGTGCTGTCAAAATAGAATTCTTCCTCACCGAGTATTTTGCTCATATCAAATCTTCCGTCAATTGTGATACGCGTGAAGGACACTGCGAAACGGTGTGGTTTTTTATCGTTACTTTTCTATCACTCGATAAGAACCCCCTTCACTGTTGCGGCTTAAGGATATGTTCCATGGCAAACCCCATCGCATAATCCTTTTTTCCCAAGGGCACTCCCTCCTTTCTCAAGATGGCATAAGTCATGTTCAGGTGAAAGTAAATGTTGGGCATCGCTGCTCCCTTGGCAAATTGTCTTCCACTGATATCCATTGTCCCTGCAGAGGGTAAAGCCGTCGGCAAAACTTCTTCTCCATACCGGTTGACAGTATCCTTATCCGCCTTTTCGAGGGCGGTCAGAACCTCGGCGATGCGAGCGTGCATGCCGGCGTATGAGACGAGGTTGTCCTCATACTGCACGGCTTCCCTCCCCGTGAGCCTAGCAAGGACGAGCTCTGTGAACCTTGTGGCTGCGTGGATCTGGAAAGTGAGGGGGTTCATGTCCTCGTGGAGCCGCGCTTTTAGGTAACTTTCCGCGTTAGGTTGTTCCTCGGCTTTCTTGAGGAGACCATCCAGAGTCTCAAGGATTGTCTTTGCATCCACAATAGTGGCGTCGTATAGTGTGAATGCCATGGCTGATGATTCAATGTGTGGTTATGATGTTGTGTAAAAGAAGGAGTAGGAGTCGATAATGAGGGGTTAAACTAGGCAGTATTGTGAGGATCGACATGGGCTCGCTTTAGGATTCTGGATAGCGGTAAAATATTCCCCCGAAGCAGAGCTACGATGGAGATGCTGTGGGCCGGAAGGGAACCTATCAAGGTAATGGAATACGAGGTTCTTTTCAACTTGTCAAGTTCAATCTGGTAGCTGTGGCATATTAGCTTAGGTATGGTAAATGTACGGGTCGAATAAATGGCTTTTAGCTTCGGCGTTTGAACCGCTCCAATCCAGTATTTGGCTGATGTTGTGATTATGCTTCAACGCCATTGGATGGGGCGCGCAAAATGATGGTGGAGGAAAACAGCAGCCTTTTCCCAATGACACACAGTGAAATTGCCCTCCATTGACCCTGTTTCCGAAATGGAATGAAAAGGGGATTGTTTCCAAACCAATTGGAGATTATGGAAGTATCGCTGGGCTGGTAATGCCTCAAGGGGTTTGGCACTCTCTAAGAATCTAATGTCATGAAGGAGTCCTCCCTTATCAACACAAACTTAGCCTTCTCACAGCACATACGACCATACCCACCGGAGAACTCGGGATCCCGTCCGCTCTCCCATAGATAAGCCGGTGAGGGGCGGATTAGTAGTTGGGTCGGTGACGACCAGCGAATCCCCGCTGTTGTATGTTTTTTGGACCTCGTGGCCTCGTCACTACAGCCAGCGATCTCTTCTTTTTGGAGATAGCCTCGCCTTTTGGTGTTTCTTGCAGTACCCAAGTATCATATTGGTTGACTCAATAGGTTACTGTACAACAACCGGAATGTGCGCTATTCTCGCTCGGTGCCCCCTGGTCTCCACAGCTTGATGGGCGACTAGCTCTGCCTGCTCCTTCACATCCCCGTTGACCCAGAAACAATGAAAGACATTAAGTATAATAACGAATTCCCTTCTCCATCTCCATCATCCAGCACCCTCTTCCATAATGCATTGGCTCCAAGATGAGACATTGCTACAAAGAGATGTCATCACGTTTGTACACACACTGACACACCCACAGCCTACCTAGTTTTCCGGCCTCAGGCGTATAACCGATTCACCGTGCCATTACAAGTCTTCGTCTGAATCTTCTTAAACAAGCCCTGGAAGGTCTTGATCAAACTCGCTGTCATCATCTTCAAGTGCAGGCAGGGGATCCCTGGGGGGGAGAGGATCTCTGGAATAGCTCCAGCGTCGTGTGGGAAACTCTTGATACTTGAAGTCTACCCCCACTCGGTAAAAGGCATGTCTGATCTTTTCATCCTCACAAATTGGCTTCGAGTCGTATCTCAATAGTTTGAGGTTTGGGAACTGGCCATCATCTCTCTTGGCTTCGGCCAGGCCAAGAAAGCCCCGACGAAGGCGGTCTGGTCGAGGAGGAAATTCGTGGTCAACGAATGTGACAGATTCGATGCTTTGGGGAAGAAGATGCACAAGAGACTCCTCGTCGGAAATCGTCGATGTCCCATTGTACACCGAATTGGTGGTAAGGAAGAGCTCCTCCAATGCGGTGAACTGTTTCAAGCTCGGCATTGGCTTAACTCGCGACTCTTCGTCAAAAGAAACCCTGAAACGCATGTCAAGGTGCAGGGATCGCAGAGTTGAGCAGACTTTGGTGAGAAGGTTCACTGCTGTTCGCGGCTGCAACACCATGTTTACGCTCCGGTCGATAGAATACCCGACGAAATATGTTTGATATGAAAAGCGTGAAAGGGACTTAGAGGATGAAGAAAGGATTTTCTGGACACACAGATTGTCGTCACCTCCATACCCTTGGAAGTAGACCCCTTTGACACTTCGCATTTTGGGGTAAGAGTTTCCAGGGCATACATGGATCGTTTCAAGATCTGGTGTAATAGCCAAGATTGAGAGAGGTATTATCATTGCGTCAAGTGTCTGGAGCGGGATTTTGGTGAGGCCAAGTGCACCGACCGCCGAGGGGAAGACTTGCCGGGGCAAAAGATGATCGCGAAGGATAAGATGGTGGAGATTTGGGAGCAAGACGAGCAGAAGGGCGAGAATCTCAACCACGACAAGGCGTTTTGAGTATACATTGGTCATATCACTGGGTTCAAGTTCTCCAAGGATGAAACTCCGCGAGATCTCCCAGGCTGAGGCGCTGGACACCGGCTCTCGGCGACCATGCTTTCTTGGTTCCCAGAAACGAGCAGGGTTGGTGCCCAAAGCGTGCAGGGCCTCTTCAAACGCCTCTCGAGCGTACTTGACGTCCAAGTCATCCGATACGTATTCATCCAAGGCCACGGTATGCACCAGTCGGGCAAGATTGGGTCGTGTTGCAAGAGTTCGAAGAAAGGGCTCTAGGCGTCGATGCAGCGATGGGGGATCGGGCTTGACATCGACCGGGATGATAAACTCGTGAAAGAGGATATCCTGAGCGATATAACGGAAGCGTCTTGAGACGAGGCAAAGGCTATGCAGAGCATTTCGACCCTGCCAGTACGTCGAAGAGTCTGATGGTTCCGTTGCCTCCATGTTCGTGGGCCCACGAATGCTCCAAAATGGGAGGTCAGGTCGACCATGGCAGTGGAGACAGTAGCACTCAAAGATGCGGCGCAGCAGCTCTGGTGCCAGGGTCCCAAGTCCAGTAGGGAGCGACTGCCTCTGATGGTGAGTTGGATCCATTTCTCTTGGCTTTGTTTGGTATGGTGGTGAAGTTGATAGGCGATGGAAACGATATCCACAAACAGAAGCGGGGGGGATCGTGGAAATTACGGAGGAGGAACTCGATTTCGTTTCCGGGGCTAATTTCGCTTTCTCGTTTTGTGTGTGTGTTTTCTGACTAAGTCCGTATTGTGAGACATTGATATTAACCACTGCCATTCCTGCTGTGGTGCTTGGCAGCCTCCTCCGTACCGTAACGGAGGTTGCTAGCACCTGTCACACGCTCACGGCTTGCCACGGACGCTCACTGATGTTTTGCCAGTCTGAGTCAAGCTTGAGAGGGAAAAGAGGGTTAAAAGAAATTGGTTCATTGGCAGAAACACGGCAATGTTCCCTACTTATCATCGTAACTTGGCTCACAGCCCGGAGGCCAGCTAACACACAGAGGTCTTTTGTAGGTACGTACATATATGGCTTCGCCCTAAGAGCAGTTTCACCCAATTACGAGTCTTTGGTCGATATCCTTGACGCACAAGGCTCCCAGGCCCCTCGATCATGCCGACTTGATCAGGCTTAAAGCCTTCAAGAAACCATCCAAAGGTGGTATACTCTATGATCTTCTGGCTCAGTTATCCCTCGAAGGCCGGGCTTCAACTATAACAAAGAACACATTTCCAATACATCATTTAGTATACTCTATAGTCCTAGTAGAGTGGGCAATGTGAAGCCCATTCCTTGTATTGTACGTACGCAGTGTGGGCAATAACCGAAATCGCATTCTCATGCATCGAGTCATAATCGAGCACCCTTGCTCGGCGAGAGACAACCATAATTTTTGAGACCAGTACAGGGGAAGAGCTCAAGATCTCGCGTGGAAGAAAGAAGGCGTGATCGCTGTCTCTACTACTAGACCGAGAAAGATGATGGCTGGTTCATCAGGATACCCTTCATCTCTAGAGATATGCTTTCCATCGGCGAGGCCCTTGATCAAGGCCACGAGTTAGAATACTGGGACAGTTTTTATGGCTCCGCTCTGGAACTGGCTTTTATTGTCATGTTCTCCGATTGCGTTGGGCTCATCCTACTGGACGGTATGCATGTCAATGACTATCTCATAAGCACCTGGAATAGTAGCACCCGGGGCAGTAAAAAGGCGCTTCGGAATCTGTTCGGTTAGTCTGTTGAAGCAGGACTGAAGCTATGCTTCCTGGAACACTATGACAGTGGCCTAATGTTATCGGGTCGTTATGTTCTCTTAAACTAAGCAGGGCCTTTTTAAGAAGCTTTCCTTTTCCAGAGGTTTACTACCGCTATAATGATAGCTGAGGCAGCCCTGAAAGGTGACTGGGCTACGATCCTGGAGCCCTCCGACGTTCGACCACTGGTCTGGCCGGCAGTGGCCGGCAGGCTGCCCAACCGTGATGGGGAGTTTTCTGCTGCAGAGCAGTTTTGTATAGATAAGGCCAGAAAAATTAATACTAGATTCCCAGTCCTTTTAGTAAAGGGATGTCACGCCCTTGAGCTACGCGTGGGAAGTTTCAGCCCAACTAAGGGAAGCCATGTCCTCATCCACGAGGGAGTTGTGGTAAGTGTTTCTCTGACTACAAATCTCTGGATGGGAAATTATGATACCATGCTAATATGGATAGAGGAGTCATCCGTCGAGCTATGCTGATCAGGTGGTGGGAAAGTGTTCCACTGACGGAGAGATGCCCATGGTTGGTAAGACTGGCAGGGCCAAACATGTCTGTTTCGAGCATGGATCTTTTTTTTAAAGAAGAAAGAGTTTAAAAAGTAGTTATGTAGAATAGTGACGGTTCATGTTTCCATCCTTGCTGTTAGGCATCAATCTGAATGATTTGGGTAAATGGCTTCTTGTCAGTAAATAGGATAGGATGATATATCATGACCAAATACCTCAACACTTGGGCAAAATATACGCTATCATCTTACGTCTCTATAATGATAAAATTGGCATACATTTACCCGACACAAAGCGGGGGAAAGATCGGATAAGGAGGGAAATCCTCCCCTCTCTCTGAAATGAGGTCTTGCGGCTGGAGCCTGGAGGGGACAGATTCACCGGGCTGAATATTGTGCCAAAGGGTCATCGAAATAACTACCAGTACTCCAAATATTACTTTAGGCAAGAAAAATCAATCCACTCAACGAGGGCCGTGAACACACAGATATGGCACGTGGACACTGGCAAGTGACTGGTGCCCGTTGTTGAGTCACTGGGTCAGTGACCCAAGAAGGTGGTTATTAACTATACTGGCCGATGATTAATTGAGAATTCATTTCAAACATCCCCGCAGGAATGAAGACATCAAGGAGTACACCGAAAGTTTGATGAGGCGCCGTTAGAGAGGGGAACGTTTGACGAACGTACTGGTCAGGGTGCATGCCTGTGGAAGCGCCCGTCCCGGAGACGGCGTGCCTCTTTGGGTGTTGCATAGAATCCATTAAACCAATGAGAATTTATTCTTTTTGGCATTTTCTTTTTCTTTTTCTTTTTTTTTTGTTCAGAATGCGTGGGAGCTTGTAGTGGCCTTTGGAGTGTTCTGATCAAATAAGGATGTCGATGATGTGCTGGTCATGATCTGCTCAACAACAGTGAGTTTGCCCGAAAGGAAATTTAGGTATAACTCTCAGAGCCTAATCTTTCTTACTCATTACACTTGCCGTGCCAAGGCATCAATCGCGTGGTGCGAGATAATCACACTGACTCTACCAATCGAAACTTGCAGCATCAGCAGAGATGGCGGTTCCAGGTCAATAAAAGGACCCCGAAATAGTGGTCACCTGAAAATAGAGCCACAAAGTTGAGCCTCAGGGCGCCTAACGAAACGGGTGCCTCAGCTGGGCGAACCACATTCAGGAGGCAGCCCAACTGGGCTCTCGCCTCACGGTTGCACAACGGCAGCCTGATGCACGGTATTTGCCTATGGAAAGTCACCACAGAGTCAACAAACAGGGTCCAAAGAGGGGCACACAGTCATGGCTTAAAAGAATATTGCAGACTGGGTGATTTCTTCCCCTTTGACCCACCTCTCCGAGGCGTACTACCATCCACGGCCATTTATCGAGACCAGTTGCAAGCCTTGCTCATGGGCAAACACCGGCTTGGCAGTTTCGCCGAGGCAAACATTTGCATTTGGGCTTCGTGGCAGAAGCTTCTGGACTCTCTGCCCAACATCCCGTGTTGGGAGGCTGTGCACATGTAAGGCAGACAGGCATCTTCCACACATGTGTTGGCATTGTTTGATTTATTAAATAACGGGCCATGGCCTTCCTGTAACTTGCCTACTTTTCCCCTCGTCAACTTACTTCACGGAAAGGAAGTACACAGGCTTACTAAACAGACTTGTCGTAACTTTACCGCAGATTGATTACACGTCATTCTTGTCAGTATTAGACTGCATATTGGCTGTATCCGTGGTCTTTTATTGCGTCGCTTCGCCCTCTAATCTGCGCCACGTTGCTGCCTGCTCCTCGCACACACAAACAAGATGATGTCGAGCATTAGAGACAGTTCCGACTTCAATGACGATCTGGCTGTTCAGATCCAGAAATGGAATGAGCAGGATAATGAGAGAGATTCATGGCTGCGTGTATGTAGTTTTTACCTGCTCCTTTATACCCATAAACGTCGTTAACCAATCGTAATGTCTTTCACAGACACGGCAACAGAAGCTACAACAGATGGAAGAGGCCTTTGAGGAGGAGAAACGTCGTCTAAAGATGGAGAATTATGATCTCACAGCTGAGAACAGGGAATTGAAGAATCAGGTGGTTCGTACAACTGCCATCACAGCCGAGACAGGCACTATACTAACAGAACCGTCCTATAGAAGGTGCAACAAAAAGAAAAAGAACCCTATGTCGCCGTCCTCATCGATGGCGACGGTGCCAAGTTCCAGGACAGTTTCCTCCAAAGTCCCGAAGAAGGTGCCACAAATGCCGCCCTCGCGATCAAGCAACACGTTGCCGAATACGTCGCGGACACAGATCTGAGCGGTGATATAACAATCTTTGCTCGCGTCTATGCCAATGTCAAGGACCTCGCCCACTCTCTCCGCCTCTCTGGAATTATCAGCTACGAAGATAAATTTTTCAAATTTGTTATCAACTTCACTAATGCTCGTGCCGAGTTTGATTTCGTCGATGTCGGATCTGGAAAGGAGAATGCCGACTCAAAGATACGACGTGAGATTTTGTCTCTGTTATTTCATATGCCACAACTTCACATCTGTACTAACTTGAATCGCAGGAATGCTGAAATACTATCACGATGATGTTCGTTGCAAAAAGATATTCTTTGTTGGCTGCCATGACGCTGGGTATGCACATGATCTACGCCCGTATATCGACGACCAGGGGAGCCGTCTCGTGCTGGTTGAGACCACCCCTGCAGTAGCAGGAATCAAGAAGCTCGGTCTTCCTATTCTCACTTTTGACAATGCATTCCGCAGCGCTTTCCTCCAGAATGAGAACAGGGCTACTCCCCAATCTCCACCCAAGCAGACATCTTCTCCGCCACCTCCGCCTCCTCGTCCTCTGCCGCCTGTTGCAACCACGACAACAACGGCGACCACGACGACAATCAGATCAGGTAATGGCGGCATATCCACCAAGTACAAGGGGAGCTATGCCGCTGCTGGCGGTACCGGCAATCATCAGAATATTGATGTCAGCAAGACCAAGGCGAAAGCGCCCAGGGTCATGGAGTTCAATCAAGACAATGTGCGTCTTGACCCGCCTGCCAAGATTCCTGGCAATACTTCAGCTCAGGATAGCTACAAACGAAAACTTGCAGAGGCAAGAGGTCAAGCGTTTTGCAATAATCGCTACATTATAGGCACCTGCGCGAGGGGAGACCAATGCATCAGGGAGCATGATAAAAAGCTCACCCCAGACGAGATGGTCATCCACCGCTACAAGGCACGGAGTTGTCCGTGCTTCCAAGGGCCTGGGTGCTCCGAATTTGACTGCGTCATGAGCCACCACTGCCCGCTGGACCCATTCTGCACACGGGGCAACGACTGCAAGTTCAAGAATAACAGCAAGTTTGGTGATATGCACTTGACCAAGGAGGGTTTGAAACCAGTGTAAGTGAGTCTGGACCGTTCTGAGGACTTGACTGACATGCATTAAGGAAACGTTGGACTGAGGGTTCCGAGTTCCCAGAGTTGATAGTGACCTAGCCGCAGTTGCGGGCGTACTTCAAACCCCAACACCCTGTTCAAAGATTGATTCTCGGGTTCGGATTGGCATGTTGGATGCATGGGTTCAATGAGCATTAGTCATTAGATACTCTTTCAGTTAAATTGCTACTCAATGTTGGTTCTACCCAGGTCATTAATCCTTTGAAGTGAAGCCTAGGGTACTACGGTAGGCACACAGGGACACACAAGGACACACAAGGACACACTCACACACACTCACACACACTCACACACACTCACACACACTCACACACACTCACACACACTCACACACATACACACACCAACTCAGCCAATACCAGAGCTGGTAGCTCACATTCCATTCAAGCGCTCTAACCGGAGCAAATTCCGCTTACTGAAAACGGCCAAATGACGAAATGCATCCCTTGAAAGGAAAGGCCCCGCAGTGGAGGGAACAACACGTGTCGACTATCGGCCAATGGTCTCAGGTCGCCGAACTGGGTTTCTCCACGGACATGACATGGGTGGTACAATCCTCCGCTGAGGAGACGCAATTTCCCATCCTGGGGCTAGAAAAAAGATTATCTACGTCGTATGACATTGGAGATGTACTTCCGGGGACACCTGGGTTCATGGCACCACGCTGACTGGTAGTAGTCTGATGGGCCACGGGACAGAGATAGCACTAGTATATATAACGCCCGCTCGCTGGTGTTTGCGGAGCCGCAACCGGCCGGCACAGACAGACAAGAACAAGTCACATTCTGCTGTCTGATAATTAATTAATTACATTACAATACCTGGCAGGAAAAGATGATGAGACCAACGAGCAGCTTGATGAGGAGTGCCGTTCTCCGGGCCTCTGTGAGACCTGCTGTGCGCAGCTCTGCTATTGTGACACTGTCAGTAGCAACGCGAATCAACGTCCGGAACTTCACCTCTACCCGGAAATGTCTTTGCGGAAGCTGTGCCAGCTCGAGTGGACAGTCTTGCGCCCGCCACAACCGTGTTGTCCCGACCACCAACACCATCAACGCGAGCAAGACGGCAGCATACGCGACAACAGCAGGACCTGATATCCCCAAGGAGCAATGGGCACAAGTTCTTGAACAAGTGGGCGGCCGTATGTTCTATCCCCGAGGCACCGCTCGACGTGATGAATGAACCAAGAAAGGCTGACTGTCTACTCAACAGCTGTCCAGTACAAGCAGATTCCCGTCCCAAAGCCTGCTTCAGATGAAGTCCTCATCAACATCAAGTATAGCGGTGTCTGCCATACTGACCTGCACGCCGTCAATGGCGACTGGCCTCTCCAGTCTAAGATGCCCCTCGTTGGAGGACACGAGGGTGCGGGCGTCGTGGTTGCGCGGGGTGAGCTCGTCAACGACATCGAGATTGGTGACCACGTCGGTATCAAGTGGCTTCATGGTTCATGCATGAGCTGCGAGCAGTGCCGACAGTCCAACGAGTCGCTCTGCTCTACAGCTTCTCTATCTGGCTATACTGTTGACGGCTCATTCCAGCAATACGCCGTCGGCAAGGCGGCCCATGTCGCCCGCATCCCCAAGGATTGTGACCTCGCCGCAGTCGCACCTATCCTGTGTGCCGGTCTGACAGTGTACAAGGCCCTCAAGTCTTCTGGTGCCCGGCCCGGTCAGCATGTTGCCATTGCAGGTGCTGGAGGTGGTCTTGGTGTTTTTGCTATTCAGTATGCCAAAGCCATGGGTCTGCACGTCACGGCGCTTGATGGCGGTGAGGAGAAGCGCAAGGTCTGCCTTGAGCTTGGTGCCGATACCTTTGTCGACTTCAAGACTTCCAAGGACACTGTCGCAGACATCCGCGCAGCTTCTGGTGGTTCTGGCCCCGATGCTGTGTTGCTTCTAGCCGCCAGTGAGAAGCCCTTCCAAGAGGCGAGCCAGTATGTCAAGAGCAAGGGCACCATTGTTTGCGTTGGTCTGCCTGCAAATGCCTTTGTGAAGGCTCCCGTCTTCGATACCGTCGTTCGGTAAGAAACACCATCACCATAATATTGGAGATCCGCTAACTAGGTATACAGTGAGATCAACATCAAGGGAAGCTATGTCGGTAACCGACAGGATACCGCCGAGGCCATCGAGTTCTTCCGACAGGGTTTTATCAAGGCGCCGTTCAAGTAAGTCTATGTGCTATGAGACACGGATTATCTGCTAATTGTTGTGCTCCAGGATTGTCGGCTTGTCAGAGCTCCAGGATGTGTATGACTTGATGCAGAAGGGCGCCATTGCTGGCCGCTATGTGGTGGATACTAGTAGGTAGGCGTACCGTCTTTCGCTGGGTAGATAAAGACCCCAAGGTCGGCTTCTTGAGGGAGGCATATTGATGAATGAAAAAAGTTGAACCTGAACTGCGGGCTTCTTATAGATGAATGACGATGGAAAGCAACGCTGGTTCCCAGGGGACGAGTTGAGGATGCACGCCTTGACTCACAGCGTGGCCTCTTAGCGAAGATATGGAAATAATCGAAACATGTAACTCTACTAGAAGAAGAAGAAACTACTGTTAGTCAATGCAAGGATGCGTCCGGTGTTGACGCTAAAGTAGTTGAGGCTCGTTGGTGCGCGCAAGACGCGACGACATACGCCCGAGCTTCTTGGCGCGAAAGATGCCATTGTCAACCAATGATCAGTATAAGCTGGAGTGGAGAGAACCATTCAGTCAAGTGGCTAGTTATTTAGTTCCCGATGGCTAGCTTATGCAACACTCTGATGACATCCATCGGCTGACGATACTCTAATATCAATGCTTGACTTGAGCTTGGTGCGAGCTAAGGAGCCTGAGAGCAACTATGCGGGCTGGATATTATTAATGCAATGATGCCGTCTTGATTGACACAAGATGTGCTGGCCTATTCGAGCCGGTGGTGAGAAGTAAAGTTTAGACATGAGGAAGCGGCATCAAGAGAACATTGTGTTTTCAACTTGGCTAAGGGAGGGTGATATAAACTCATAGACAACACACTCTCTTTAAGACCATATCCAACAATATCAGGAGTCAAATGGTGTTACCGTAAAACATATTGCCAACGTCTCAGGGAAGAGACATGCAACAGAAAGGCAAGCCCGTCATCAGATACCTAAATCAGCACCTCCACTCTCAAACGATGCCAGAATCTGTCCCATGGCTGTTCCATCCGATTCACCAGGTGCTCTTCCATAGATGGATTCGCCAAGCATGCGCAGCTGCATTGGGAATTGGGAATCTTCATAGTGCTCAATGATGTCCTTCTTTTCAACCGCGCAACGTAGGTTCTGCCACTGGTCCTCATCCATGCCAAAGGTCTCGCACTCTTTCTGTTTCTCGGGTGTCCACCAGGAAGGGAGCAGTTCCTTCTTGGACCTGGTTATCTTGCGCATGAATCGCCTGAAGCCTGGTAGACTATCTGGGTGGCCAGAGTAGATGTTGTCATCGTCGACCTCTCCCTCGAGCTTGTACATGTCATCGACGCGGAGACGGTAGGTCTCGAGAAGCAGCCGATACACATCCTTCTCTGGACGATTATGGAGGTAGGTGCCGTTGCCCAGGCGAGTGAATGGGTCCGGGATGGGCTCGTCTAGTCCCTTGGGCGGAGACAGACCCCCATTTCCAGAAGCGGAAGCGGGAGCGGGAGCAGACCCAGCCTGCTTACTGCAGACCTTCTTGTGTGTCTTCCAGTCGGCCTTCTGGCATTCTCGACTGCAATAATGGGTCTACTTGCACTTGGCACAGTGCTTCAGGGACACTTCTGATCCACTCTTGTTGCACTTGTTGCAGGAAGCCATGGTGAGATATTAATAACTATGCAGTGAGGACCTTGATAGAAAGATGAGAGGGCCGGGAATGTTGGTGGGAGGGGTTCGGTTGGACAGACGCGGATCCGCGGATGATGATGTTTTGGTGGAACCTTAAATGGGGATGAATGCCGAAGGTGGTGTGGATATTAACAGGCGATTTGTGGGAAAAGCAAGCCAATCGGACGATACTGTGGGGACTGTGAATTAGGTTTTACTCGTGAGGGTCACGTGGGACATCATGTGAAGTCCTTGTTCGTCACAGGGGCATATGAATCCCCTGATTCTCGGATCTACGTAGGGGGCCTTGCTCTCGGTCACATCCCGTGATGGAACAATCTAGGCTACTCGTATTGTGGAGCGAGCTTAGGCGAGTACAGAAACAACGTGCATGACCACGTTTCAATGAGAACAGCCCATGCCAGATGCTGCACCTGAGCGGAGTTGCTGGGGTTCAAATCCACGGTTGTTGACCGAGGGATTAATATGAGCGCAATGCCAGATTGAATTAAGCATGATATATGGATTGCTGACTCCATTCGACATTGTATGAGAAAGATTGGAACTGATGAGTTGAAGTGCAGCGAAAGAACCAGGGTAGCCCTGAGCTTGGGGTCGTCGTCGTCTATCTGAGGCGGTCAGCTCACGAGATCTGCAGTGCATAATTTGGATCACTTCCTTCCCCAGGACATATGCCGCAGTGGATTCTGCTATTATTCCAGAGGTGCCTTACGGGCATGTATCTCGTCACTGTACTTATGGTTGCATCGCATCAGAAGGTGGGCCGTGATTGCGCAAGGCAATGAAATCGCCCACTTGAACATTCCCGCACTCTGACACACACTCTAACATATTGTTGAATGGAAGATGGCCAAGTTTATTTTGTATCATAAGCACATATTAACGGTGTTGAGGGGAAACTGACCATCATCACGCCGAAATTGGCTTTGACTTGACTTGTTCATTGGCAGACGAGGATTCTGAGGAGAAGAACCAAAAGTTCTCTCAGATCACGTTACATAGGTACTTTTCCCGAGGGAGAATTCTAGAAAGAACTACAATTTAGTTAAGATTTGAGAAGGCCGAGAGGTCCCCAGTATCAGGCTTCCCCTCCTGTTGTATGCTTTTCCATGTATACTCAAGTGAGCCCTGCTCAAGAACTAGAAGCGAAACATCGGGTCTTTAGTAAATTGAATACCACAACGTGATCCATAGTAATGACACTAACAAAATAAAAATCTCGCTGCTCCCCAAGTCCTGGAAAGATATCCCCGAATAAGCGCTCTGTTCGCTTGCACAACTCTTTAGGTTCAATGGCCATCACTATCCACTGACGACGGGTGAGCCTGCAAGGATGTGACGAACTGGGTCAACAGAGATTCTCTCGTATTCTTTCATCTGCTAGAGTAAGCTCAACATGATAAGAGACTGTGTCATACCGAGAAGCCGGTGCCTACACTTAACTTAAACTTATGTGTATGCCCCCTTTCCGTGTGCAGATTGCTCCAGCTACCTCGCGGGTTCTGCAACATGAACCAATGAATCCTAACATTAAATGACTGCCTAGTTGCAATAAGACTTTGTAGGTCATGTTTTTGGTTCTCGTGACTGATGAGTTTTATCGGACCTGTGATATAATGAATCATCGATAAACGATGAATTTCTTAGATGGCAAATAATGTCTCGGCGACGAAGTAGTTCAACCTGTAGGACTGTGCCATGACTTGCAATCAACGGCTTGGCTCTTGATTATCATGGCCCTTTATAGACAATTCGAACAGAGATTTAGGTGAGTATCCGCATTCGCCGTATTGACAAGTCCCTGCGTGCCATCAAAAATCTAAGGCCCCCCCTAAGCCCCCTACATTGAGAGCGATCTGTCGACGCAGTGGCTGTGGGCAAGGCAAGCTGTTCTACTTGGTCCCAAACACTGCTAGAAAGCATCAAGTTTTTAAGATAAAGTTATCAAGAGATATCTCAAATCCCCTCTCCTGCACTGAGTCACTAATTGACTTTCGGCCTTTATAATTGAAGCTAAAACAACAGGACAGGCTGCTGCTCAACCTGTGATGCCTGCTGATTGTTGACAAGATGTTGGAATCTTCTGGTTCAAATTGTCGAAAGGCTTAAGGAGGACTTCATCTACTTAAACCCTGCCATTCCCCTCAGATATCCGGTTTGCACTGTTTACTCTTCTCTCTTTCATCATCAGTTCCGAGTCTTGCTTCACGCTGTCTTCGCGCTTTATGCTGCTGTCTTCTTAGCAAACGCAAGCTTTAGTCTACCGTCAAGCATTCTATTCACATTGACATTGTCATCACCTCTTCTTCACTTCCTTCATCCTCTTTTAGAGCCTTTCTTCCGCGCTGTCTTCATTCAGTACTGTCATCCTGAAGAGTATACGTCAACAACTTCTCTTGAGCGTTCTACAGCCTATTCATTCACACCGTATCGCCTTCTATAGAATACAAACAATCACCTCTCTTGAGAATTTCGCAGTCCAGTCTTCTAGACTGTCTCAATTCAGTATTCTCGCCTTCTACACATCACACTTCCGCAATCTCTTTTGAGCGTTCTACAGACCACCATTTAAGACTGTCTTGATTCAGTATTCCAGTCTTGTGCAGAGTACACATTTCTCTTCAGCACTTAACAGTCTCTTCTTCTATCCTCTTTCCATTCAGTCTTCTCATCTTCTAAAGAGCAAGCGTTAGCAACGTCTCTTTCGCTTCTTACAACCTTTTTTCTTCACCTTTAACAGTACACACACAATCACGTCATAATGTCTTTTTACGCTGAGCTTATGTCGTACAGGTCAGTCGCTGTCGACGATATGGACGACTGCCGATCTGAGTGCTCTTACTATTCACTCCCCGAACTCGACGAGACAGATCCTGTCCGCCGCATCCCTGCTTCAGTAGTTAAGCAGCAAGCTGAGGTAGTTCCCGCTAGCGGTCAGATGAAGACCAGCTATCCTCACGCTTATAATAACTCTGAACGACTCCCTCTACGCGTAGCTGGGCCATGGCTCGAACATCCTCTCATGAAGGATGGCCCATACAGCTCAGGATCACCCGGTCCTGCGAGGGTTATTGTCAGTGCAATGGGCGGCAAAGGATACGATGTCATCTATCATCCTGTCCGTCGAGTATACTGGGGTCATAAAAAGAATATCTTTGCTCAGGCAAGGTATCACCCCAAAGGATCTCGCTGTAGCGATATGCCAGCGCAGAATCAATATGTCGGCCAGTCACCATGGGGTCTGGCCTCTCCCTCTGCTCTTCAACCTCTTTCGTACACAGAACTGTTCCAAACACCTGTTGGTGCAGATCCTTCACAGTGTCTTGCTATGCAGCAGCAGCTCATTGCTGCACAACAAATCACAGCTACCCAACAACTCATTGTTGCAGAACAACTGATTGTCGCGCAACAAATCAATGCTACGCAACAGTACCTTGACAGCCTGCAGCATCTTTATCAACCATCCCCATATTACTGGAATGATTACTCAAATCAGATGATGGCCTCAGCACCTTAGATTCAGGTTGGAGGTCCATTGAGTTATGCTCAATGCTTATGCTATACACGGGATAGTCTGTTGTAAGACACTTTATTTAGCCAGGTGTCTTCTCCTTTCTCTTCTTTTCTTTGTTTGTTTTGTTTTAGAATATCATAGATTCACACGATGTTGAAGTTACAAGAGGGACTATTGTATAGATAGAAATGAGCTGTGAAGAGAATTGAACTGAATATTCATCCAAGAATCAATAATATCTTCTCTTGTGCTAACATGTCCATTCTTATGCACCCACCCGACTAGTCAGTTGCCAAACGATACGCAATACCCTATTTCCACTCAACCCATATAACAAGGTATACATCCTACTTGATGACTGGGTGACTACACTTTGCATCACCCTTGTTCTACGTCTTGGCATATATCCTTAACTATTAGATCACTACTAAATCAGCCAACAGCCAATAATCCAGTCTCACCAAGTTTAGGGAAGAAATTCGACGATTTCTCGTTGTGGAGGTAGAACGTTCCTACATATGGGAGAAGGGGGCGTGGTTCAAAGCTAACATGGTGTATGAACAACACCATGGCTATGAATTTCTAGTTCTAAATGAAGAGGCTGCTCAGGATCCGAAGCCCTAGGAAACCAAATGAGACGAAGTCCATTAGGAAGTAGACTACCCTTCTGCTAGCAAAAGTCAGAAATAGCTGCTTGGACTATCGTTCCAGATGAAGAGAAGCCCGTGTTCTGAAAAGTGAATCAGGCTTTCCAGGTCCGGCTCTGCACCAAATCCATCACAGTGAAGAAGATAGCCGTTGATGCCAACCAACGGTCAGTGACAAAGTGGAAGATTATAGTAACTTAGTCTGAAAACATTCACTGACGGTAGAACTAGGATTCAAGATAGTTACTTTTGACGATAAATAAACATGATGGTCGAAAGCTGCCCGCACAATTCGCCCCTCAAATGTAAGATTGATCCCTGTCTCAGCGCCTGCAGCGGCAGTTCATTGGTTCTCACCACGGCCTGATGTTGAAAGGTCACACTAAGAATGAACATTGAGAATGTCGGGGTGGGGAAGATTAAATAAATTTTCATGTTTAGGTGTTTTTAATGGCTATTTTACAAGATATCTTCCTACTGAGCGTCATAGATCCCTCCATATTTACTCAGCCATATCTTCAAGCTCATCACTGAGGTTTCGTCCCTGGGCCCTGAAGACTGCGCTATTTCCTATTGGTATCCACTAAATTTAGCGAGGCTAATTTAGCCAGCGCCAGGCTCAGCCGTCAGGCAGCGAAGTCAACTCTCACACTCGTGTCGAGTTGACAACCAACCGCGCTTGTAGCGCTCTGGCCTCTAATTACCACGTGCCAGAACGCCATTACTCCCATCGAGATGGCCGAGGCATTCGAGATCATTGGTCTTGCCTCAAGCATCGTGGCATTTGTCGACTTCAGCATCAAGCTCGTCTCGGCGGTCAAGTCAGCGCGAGACTCGGTTCACGACACACTCCCCGAGGTCCATGAGATCGAGCTGTGCTTAGAAGATGTCCGGCATTCAAATCTCAGGGCCATCCAGGGATCACCTGGACGCCGGTTATCCCAAGGAGAGCAACACATCATGGCCATGACAACCGAGTGCGAGAGGTTGGGGGGTGAGCTTGGCGAGATTGTCCAGAAACTCAAGATAAGAGACGGTGCGAGATTTAGGACAATAGAAAGCAGTCGCATCGCATTACGTGTGCTGAGGAAAGGAAAAGATATCGAGGATCTGCGTCGTCGTATCGATAACTTAGACGTTAGGATAAGGGCCAACGTGCAGATGATTCTGGACAGGTTAGTCACTGAAGACAGAAGAGACACCCCATCATTGACTGACTTGTGGTAGGGAGCGGGGTTCTGAGATCCTGTCTGATCTCAATGCTCTTCGAGAGTCTCAAAAACAGCTCGGGATCAAGTACGACTCCAGGCTGGATGGCATTCAGAAGGATATTCTTCGTCTGGCTGCCGACAATCGGAGGGCGCAAGGCGAGCAACTGGCCGCCTTGAAGGAACACCTTGACCTGCTGGAACAAGAACGAATCACCTGTCAAAGGCAGTCTAGGGTCATCCGGAGCCTATACTTTCCAGAGCTACGACGCCGATGGTCACAGATAACTGATGCAGATCAGTTCACAAACGCCTGGCTGTTCGATCCAACCAGGACAAACTTTGTAGAATGGCTCAAAGGTGGAGATGGAATGTACTGGATCAGTGGTAAAGTGTGTGATACCTCTTACCACTGCGTTATTAAAAGTGCTAACCTCATGTATTAGGCGGGCAGTGGAAAGTCGACACTTATGAAGTTTGCGGCCGAACATGAAAACACGGCCAAGGCCTTGGAGGAGTGGGCAGGCTCTGGCCAGCTTTTCACTGCGAGCTACTACTTCTGGAACCAAGGTTTCGAAATGCAAAAGTCCCAGGTCGGACTTCTCCAGTCTCTACTATACCAGATCCTAAGGCGGGCTCCTACCTTGATTCCACACATCTGCTCAGATGGCCGTCTGGATCACGAAAGATGGGAGATTCATGAGCTAAAGACGGCCTTTGAAGCCCTCGCGGAACATAGCGGTCTGTCCACCAAGTTCTGCTTCTTCATTGACGGTCTTGATGAGTACGATGGCGAGGAAGAAGATGTCGTGAACTTTTTGACCTTCTTCTCTGAGTCCAAACTGGCCGACATCAAGATATGTGCATCGAGCCGACCGAGGCAGGTTTTCAAACCCTTCCAGGAGAGCGTCTATTCCCTGGCCGTCCAGGACTTTACAAATGAGGATATGAAAACACATGTCCGTCAAAGGCTGCAGATGAACAAAAAGTTCAAGGCACTGGGTGCCTCACAGCCTGGATGCGAGGAGCTCATGGCACAGATTGCTCAGCAGTCACAAGGAGTCTGGCTGTGGGTTTTCCTTGTCACCCGCGACTTGGTCCACGCCGTGAATAGGAACGAGGGTTTTCCTACTCTACAGAGAATTCTCCGCCTATTTCCACCAGATTTGGAGGCGTACTTTGAGCACATCATCGAAGGTATTAAGCCTGTCTTTCGAGTAGAGATGGCCCAGATCTTCTTGATCACGACCGAGGAAGTTCAGCCTCTTCCTTTGTTCGCCTTTTCACTCCCCGAGCGAGAGACTCGTGACTCTGACTACGCCGTGAAAGCTCCAATCTCGCCATTCACTGAGAAGGAGGTATTTGAGGCCGAAGATCAGTGGAAGAGTCGGATACAAAACCGATGCGGCGACCTTCTCATTGTCAACAACATGCCTCACCCCATCTTCCTTGGAAGCCCTGTCGACTTCCTACATCGTACTGTTCGCGATTTCTTGCAGGATTGCTACCATCAGCGGCTGGTGGAAATAGTAACCCCCCAGTCGAGCTTCGATCCCCTCGTATCGCTCTGCAGAATGACCTTATTCTTGCTCAAGAGTGTACCAAGCGAGGATTTCCGCCGCAAGTCGTCCATCAACAGGATTATCGGGCTCACAGACGAACTTTTATACTACGCTCACGAGGTTGAGAAGCGAAGCCAGGCTCCAGATACGGCTGATTCCCCTGTGGCTGATGTGCTGGACGAACTGGACCGGGTCAACTGCGAGCACGCGCGTTCCCTGCGCAACAGACATTGGACCCATGCAAGGGATCTTCCAAGGTCCCGAGGGTATGAAGAGTACCGTGAAGGTGGCAACTGCAACTTCTTAGCACTAACAGTACAGGCCCGTCTGGTCAAGTATGTGCAGGGGAAGCTCGCAGCTGACCCAAAGCGACTGCAAAAGGCTGGACGACCCTTGCTTGACTACGCGCTACGTCCGAGGCGAGTGACGGCCATAAGCATGCCGTATCACTCCCAGAGGGACGATCCTAGTATTGATGTCAACATGGTTCGCCTGCTGCTAAATAATGGTGCGAGCGTGAATCAAAAAGTTCATCTTAACGACGGCCGAACGGTCTGGGCGCTATTCCTGCTTTCATGTTATGAGAGCACTACAGGAGGTGAGGCCACCCCGCCAATGAAGGAGGCCTGGTACCAAGCATCCGAGTTGCTCTGTCAACACGGCGCAGACCCTCAGTGTTGGCTCGACGACAATGATACATCAATGAATGTAGTTGGGGTCATGGACAAGCTGTTTGGGAGAGACAGAGCTTTGCATCTACAAAGCTTGATGGCCGAGGCCCAGACACGGAAGCAACCAAACAGAAGCTCTTGGCTTTCTGCCCCGGGACGTTTCTGGAGGATGGTTTCTAACTAGTTGAGAACTAGGTCTGAGGTGGACCGTGAGAGCGAGATATATACAGACAGCATCCCTGCTCATGTACATGGTTCAGGATTATTATAGAACATACAACCTATATGTCACACACTTCCTCTGGGACCTGGATTTAAAAACCTAGTAATGGGCAAATTTCCGGGTTGTGCTTCCTCAGGCCCTGTCTCGAAAATGCCACCCTCCCTATCTGCGTCACGATGTCTCCGAGGTACACCTTCATCTTCCTCCTCTCGGAACATCGATTCGCTCGGCAGCAAAACAACTGGGTCAATTTTCATAGGAAGACCGCGATGTCTACCTCGTAGCATGATGGCACAAAGAATTACCTTGCTCGCGGCATGCCACCCACCACTGAACGAACAATTCTCATCTGGCAGCCCTACGCTGATGCCAACGCAGCCGTATGCCGACACGACCTCAAACATGACGTTGAAGATGGAGTAGTGAACGGGATCTCGGCGAAATTGGCCCGACTCGATGGTTGTGATGACAAGAACGGCAATCATCAGAGCCCAGGCGTCGTGCCGCGTAAATCCCTGACGGATCTGTCGTCCAAGGCGTCCGAACTCATGCATGAGGGCGTTTTCACGCCCATCCCATTCGGGATCTTGATCGTCTGGGGGAATGAACATGCCGAGTGACCGTTGTTCGTAGACGTTTGTGCGCCTGATGCTATTTCTGATCGGGTAGGCAAGGATGAGCATTGTGATTGCATACAAGACTTGCAAGCCAATGTGAAGGTTGGCGATGTCAGTGATGTGGAATCCCCCAAATCGAACGCCTGACATCGAGGAGATGGTGGTTAGTACCCGAGTATGAAAGGCGCCTAGTTTTCGCAGACTTACAAAGGGCTTGGAACAGACCAGCGAGGACACGCGGCCCCGTCGGGATGCTCTCTATTTCGGGGTTGTTGAGGTTGAATAGTAGGAAGCCGACCCAGTTGACCGAGTTTAAGAAGATGAGTATGAACAGGAGCCACCAAGTTGCACCTCTCGGCCAGAGATAAACGTAGACGCGCCGGGGATGGTCCAAGATGAAGTGTAAAGATTCCGCCGAGCCAGTCCACCCTCTTCCCACCAGGCGCATGATCTTGAGAATGGACCAGATGATGAATCTCAAGAAGAGGGGAAATGCCGTACGCCCAGCAAGGATCATCAGACCCATGGTGATGAGGACAAAGTATGAGCGCTGGAAGGGGACCATGTTGGTGTCTAGTAGAGACATGCCTGAGTTGTTGAAGGCCGATACGCCGTTGAAGATGCCGAGCCACCAGGGCTTGTGGCTGTTATCCAAGGCGGACCTGTTGTTATTGATCCATGCACCTAGGGCGATGCAGCCTAGAAACTGCCAAAGGAAGAAGTATAGTAACAGAATCCGGAGAAGCAGCTTCAGGGAGCGAAACTCGATGCCGCCTAACTCATCGCGTTGCTCGCTGGTGAGGTTGAGGGTAGGGCTATTTCGACCAATAGTGGGGGACCAGGAGAGATAGGGAATCTCCTCGTCGTCTTTTTCCTGGACTTGACCGCTCCCCGTAGCCTCTACTTCGGGAGGCGGTGATGGAGAAGGCGCAAAGCGCCGTGGCGAAGGATCCCTTCTCCTCATACGCGCCTCGCGGACTATGTCATCGAAGCGCTTGTGAAATCTTCGCTTCCGAGAGTACACGATGCAGATGGAGACCCAGATCCTGCTACCAAAGATTATGAGCAAAAAGAGGAGAACCTGCTGTCCTGTGGTCGCCTGGCTCAGGTTAACTGTCGTAAGGCCAGCAGAAGTCATGGCAGAGACGACCAGGAATAGGCTGTCGACATAGCTGAGAGTGTGTGATGAGCCCCAGAAGATGAGCGAGGCTATCAAGCAGACGATAATGAAGTAGGCATAGTGGCTTGGGAGGAAGCTGAGCCTCGACAGAAACTGTGATTGCCATGCTGCACGTACGAGCTGGGCTGGACGGCGGATCCAGGCCTTGTCATGTTGCCACAGGGGTGTTGAAGCGTCAATATCATGGCCTTGCAGCCTGGCCACTTGGTCGTTGTCTTCGATGTTCCTGAGTCTAGGGCCGCCCCGTTCAAAGTCCATTCTAGATGCAACCGGCGTGCGTCTTGGTCAGTATGAGCATTGAGTGATTTGCCTCGTTTAGCCCTGTGTGGGCTCAGGAAAAAGGGCGGGGCTGGCTGCATCTGCATACGCGAATCAGAACAGTCTCCATTGGGGGGTGCCTTGGGTCATCAAAGGGTGCCCATTGAATCTTTGAAGAATGACGACTAAGAAGAGAATGGAGCTATGTTTGGCAAGAGTAAATACCGTTGTGTAGGTAGAGTAGGTATCTATTTTAAGGAATTCGTCTACTGTTAAAATGTAAGGTTAAAGTCAACTACATTCGCTCGAAGCACCTAGGCAATTAGGAAAAGAGACAACTGGTACAGGCGCATCAGATTGTCTACAATTTCAGGTTACTTAGTTTTGTGTATCTTTTTTTATTTTTTATTTTATTTTACAAGGGGGTAGCTAAGCCAGTCTGCTAGTCTAATTCCTCCTTTATTCTTTGATCTGGGAGTAAACCCGGAAAACCGTACGAAGGGTGCAGAGTCCTTGGCTGCTCATACAAGGCAGAAGATCTAACCAATGAGTGGCGAGGCTGTTGACACTGGTGGAGGCTATGCTTTACCATGATTACTCGTGGTCTGTAGAGGCGTCAAAGCGACAGTCTTGGCATGACCAGTGAGTGTCATTGCTGTCCGCCACCACTGGCATTATGCCCTTCTAAGGCAGCTTTCTACATTCCTCTGCCGTAGGTAACGCTATTAATTTCACGTAATCCCTTTCACTCATGGCCCATGAATCAGCCAGCTTCATTCTGCCTTGTTCACCGCTGCTCTGTTAAATACTCTCTCCCGCCCTCCTCAATGCTAACCAAATCGCTATCCCTTCATCTCCTCGCTATAATAACCTGTTTACTATTGTACGTACTTAGGTTCTTGAACCGAGCCATGGCTATGGTATTGTTCTCCCAACCTATCCCTCCGGTTTTGATAATGCAGGCATTTCTTTTCTACAGCCTAACTGTCATTCGCACCCTGCGCAAGGGATAAGCCCATATTAACAAGCAATAGCATGCATTCTCTCTTACCCTCGTTCCATCTTCTACCCCTACAATGGAAGACAACGATACTATCAACGGGCACATCGGAATAGCAACCGGACTAGGCCTAGGTTTACCGCTCGTGCTCGCACTCGCTGGCGTGGTTATTGTCTTCCGCAAGTGGCGACAAGACGTGCGAAACTTGGATCAAGAGGCGCAAATTGTTGTAGGACCAAAAGATCAACCCCTTGGCTCTAGAATTTTGTGTTACGTGGCAATAGGCATGGCACTGATCTTTTTCAAGCTTTATTGCATTGTCACGCTTTTAGAGAGATCTACTTGGTCTAATTGAGTGTAGTCAAGGTGGTAACTGACCCACCCAATGCAGTAGAGCATGCTGTACTCAAGTCGCAACCCTTCTATGACTACAACCATTGTTCCTTGTTGTCAGGAAAACTCATACCCGCGTCCGTGTCTGCTGTCCTCGCGTAATTTACGCGTCAAAGTGCTAAGCGAGTGACTGTCAATTTGACTGCGCCGCTCACGACGACTCGAACGACCTGACCGGCCACTCCCTATGCCCTATGAAAGCGCCTTGCTACAACTAGGTACATGTTATAACCAGGTGACTTCACTTTCGTCTTATTATTCTATGCTATTCAACTTATTCAAGTGTCTTGAGGAAACCAAAATTCCTTTCCATCTCTACAACAAAGAAAACCAACGTCAGGCTGACGCGCCCAGAGTTCAGGCTGTTTTCATACCCCTGTAAGGGGACATCTTGGCTCATAAGCATGTTTTTGAGTCCAAATTGGTCTTCTGACATTTGCATTCTCCTAAATCAAACACAAAAATGCCTCATCCCCAACCTTTGACGACAGCATTTGCTGTCACCCTTCTCGCCCTGATGATAACGACACTGCCGTCTTCGTTGCCAACACCAACGTCACGGAATGGATTCACCAGAAGGATCAAGGCGATCGGTTCAGGTTACAGTGGCACCTCGAATGGGATTTCAGGGATGGGTGTGACTACAAGGGCAAGGGATCATATGTCTTTGGTGGTATCATGTTCTCTATCGAGACAGAATGGGAGGCCGAAAGGTCGCCTGATGGGAAAGGAATAGGGAAGAAGCCTAACGTGCTTGATGTTCCAGAGTGTCCTGTATTGGGGTCTGTCGTGCTTCTACAGAACAACACAGACATATGTTCAAGCTTGCTGGATGTGGGTAACAACACGGCCGAGGGTACTCCTTGCGCAGTCACAGTGGATAAGGCTCTTGCCAGCAGTATCTCAAGCCAGGCTGCAAGCTCAGCTACGTCGGCCTTTCTAGCAACAGCCTCCCCTACTCAAGAGCCAGAGCCTACCGAGACAAACGCCGCCCCCCTAAGCAGCCCGAAATCCTCGACGTTTATTCTTCTTGCGGTTATGTCGATGCTATATGCTTTGGCATGAACGGGGCTCAGCCCGGGGGTACGGATATTGACCTCCGACTGTTCCGAGGTTCCTCATAATATATATGTCTCTTGTCTGCACCGAAGACGAACGAAAGACGTTGTTAGTCTTCAAATCAGACCCGGAGTTAAAAGATGGTTACCATTTCTATCGGCCAATGTTAACCATGAGGGCACAGCGATGCACCACGCATATCCAGCCTCTTTAATCTTTCACCACAACTAACAATCCATGACGCACGTGCTCTATAATGGCGTTCTATCACGACATCATTATTGACCTGCAGGCATTTCCTCAGGCGGCTATTAACATACGACAGGGCATCTCAACAAACTCAATTCAGCATAACGCCGGATTCACGGCTTCCTCGGGTCTAGGTGATGGTTCAACCTGGCTACGCAAATTAAGCTTATTGGTTTGACAGGATGCCCCTGCTTCGGAGAAAGCCTTGATTTAGAATGGATCGTCATGCTCACCAGCACGACATGATGCACTAGAAAGTAATGAATAATTAATTGATAAGCATGCCGTTGCAATGAGGTGGGGATTCTGCCAATTTCCTAAGTCCGGTCGATGCGGGGATAAGAGGCTTGGACAGGATAAATAGGTATAATCATCACTCAAGTCAAGCCATGAGAGGCAATTCCGTCATGCATTTCACTCGAGTTCTTGTCGGCCTTTACGGCTTTGTCACCATCGCAGCTGCTCAATGGCCCCGGGGCATCTTCAAGAATACTGGGAAACCAGCTGGAACTGAGATCGAATATGACGGAGGTGACCTTCAATCATGTCACTGACTCGACCATCTTGTACTAACGCGTACCAGTTACTCTATACATCAGCAAGCCTAAGGGACCATCCAAGAGTGATACGGCTGTTGTGTATCTGAGCGATGTCTATGGGCTCCCGCTCTTGGAGAACAAACTGTATGTGTCTCTCTGTCTATTGGAAGCCCGGACTAACATGCGCAGACTCGTCGACAGCTTTGCTCGTGCAGGATATCTCACCATCGCACCCGATATTTTCAACGGAGACCCTGCGGACCCGAACGGCGAGTTTAATGCAACAGAGTACTTGAGCAGGCATAACCCCCAAAATACCGACCCTATCATTGAAAAGACCATCAAATTTATCCATAACAAGCTCAAGATTGACACCATCGCTGTCACTGGATACTGCTACGGGGGCAGATATGCATTCCGCTTCCTGGCTGAGGGAAAAGGCGCCGACGTGGGATTCGCAGCTCATCCTACTCTCCTTCAGACCGACGAAGTTCTCGCTATTCAAGGCCCCGCCAGTCTCGCAACAGCCGGCGAGTAACTCATCTTTTTGAAGCAGTGAGATTTTATGCTGATTAGTATTACAGAGATTGATGCCCTGTTCAATGCAACCCGTCGATCCGAGGTTGAGGCCCTGCTTGGTACGACTCAACAGCCATTCCAGGTCAACTTGTACTCGGGAACACAGCATGGTTTTGGCGTCCGCGCTAACTTGTCTGATCCGGAGCAAAGGTTTGCCAAGGAGGAAGCCTTTTGGCAGGCCGTGCGGTGGTTCGGTGCTTGGAGCCCAAGCAATTAAGGGCAGATTACTTCCGATCTTGGGGTAAATATCTCATTGAAGTAATTTAACCTCATTGCATACCCAGAGCATAGATCGAGACAAGCTAGCAAGAGAAATAAGGTTATCAATACAATGAAGCCATCATATCCAGTGCCTTTCAACACGAGAGTCAATATCAAACATGTCTACAAATACCTCCGTGCTCAACACTGCCTCAACGAACCTCAGGTAAGTATTTACCAATAATTAAAAGACACCATTAAAAACCTTTACTCTGCCTCGGATGATTTTCTCGCACCTTAGGTAATCTAGACGACCTATGATAGCTGCAAAGAGTCTCAAGATATCAGGAACCACGTCGGGTCTGTCAACGTGCCATAACGAACAACTGACTGGAGGCGACATTTCCCAACAAGAGTATATCGATCCGAGGAATCAGGACGCTTCCGGAGTATGATACCAAAGGTTTGAAAAGGTTTGGGGCGATTTGCAACCTGGACCACCTTGTCACCGATGTGTACCTCGGCATCTGTGACGGCATATGTGAAAAACCTATGGCTCTCTCCACTCACCATGACAAGCTTTTGGCCGTGGCAGGTCTCTTTCAGGCGAAGATGGAATTTGAGGGCCTCTGCTGCTTGGTGGTAATTGGGCTGAGCATAGGGGTTCTCGCACGCTGCCTCAAAATCGGAGAATAGGCCAGCCCAAGCGTATTTGATCCATAAAGGGGGTGCACGCAAAGATCCGAAGAAAATCTCAGGGAGTTCGTGGCCTAGGAACAAGTAGAACTCCTCTTGCCTCGTGAATGTGTATACCGATTTTGTAGTTTGAACGTGAGACAATGCCAGGTTACGCCATTCCTCAAACACTGTCTTGGACCACTGTCGATCTTCTGTATTGCACGTGTTTGCTATTTTGTCGACTATGCCCCAGTTGGTGGCTCCCAAAGATAGCACATTATCGGGGAGAAACTTTGCCAATGTGTGAGTATTGTAAACTGTCCTCATGGCTGCCGTCAGATGCTCAGGGCTGTAGATGTATTGTGTTCGAGGGATGGAGCTCCAGTCCGGCACCCAGGATGGCAAGCCCACCAGACTTGATTGTGATTCAGTGGCATAGAGTAGACTGAACCCAACCTCGCTAGACCGAAGAAGATATTTGGCAAGGTTGACAAATGTGTCCCTTGTTGACCGTGAATAGTCAGGCAGAAAGCCCTTAACACCAGCTCCATCCACCTTTGAGAATAACGGCAGGAGAGCAAATACCTTGTCTCTTGGATCAGTGGCGAGACATACTCGTGATTTACATAGTCTCCGGAACAGTCCTTCAGCATCGAACTTCTCCTCAGCTCTTGAGACGGTTCTAATGTCAAGAGGGACTGGAATAAGTCCAAAGGTATGAGGAAAGCCAAACCTGGTGAAATTGTCGAAAACTCTCCAGGGAAGTATCTTGGACCCGCAGATAATGACTGGAAATTTGCCATTCCTGACCTCTTGAAGAACCCATACCCGTCTAAACCATGGCCTCGCAAACAGGTCTCTCAAGGCCACCACGTCGGGTTCTTGAGATCTAGCGGGGTCGGTGCACTTGGCTCTTATGGCGCAGGTCGGTAAGAATGTCGCCTTTTCCAGAGTTTCCATGGCAAGGTTACTCTCTTGATCCTCCTCTCCCAGATAGACGGTGATTCCATGCGCCTTGCGGTAGATTGTGGCCATGATCTGTACTTGGCTGTTTCGTTCAGGTGTATCCTTCTGGTTAATGCAGATGGCATCAATCCAGAACGTAGCACTCTTATCAGCATGGCGAAGTCTCTTCAACGCTGAGTAGCAGTTCTCAGTGACCCAGACCTGCTGATTGTTGCATTTCACAGGCCGTTGTTGTGTTGCGTTACCCCATACATAAGATAAGGCGCGATATTTCGGTGGATTGCGTAAAGATGCGTGCCTTATCGAAACAGTTATTGGGTTAGATGGAGGGCCAGGCTGAATCTCCAGTAGCCTTATTTCGTCCTTTGCTAGGGGTTTATACCGGTAGCGCTTCGCAAACTCCCCCTCTTGCGTGGGAGATGTAGGTTGTAGTTCAAACGGCACCGTCGCATCAGCTAACCCGCTTGATATCGATGCTGGCCCTTGTGGATTGTGGAAACTCTGTTTATGTTCGTTATGGGCCATATGTAACGAAGTCTGGGAATCTCTGATCGCGAGCGTCTTCAAAGACAAGTCTTCTGACACCCCGTCTTGTGTCCAGGATGCAGGAACATAACTCCGTACTTGCTTCTCAAATTGCTTATGCATGACAGCTTTTGCTTTGAGCATTTCCCGTAGGGACTCGTCTGAATATTGTTGTCGTATTTCAACATCTTGAGTAGGTGTCAGCAATCCCCTCTCCTGACCACGCCTTCTCTTGCAATGTGATGAGTCTCAACCTACCCATGGCTTGTTCAAGTAAACTTGATCGAAACGAGATTGCCTATAAAACCCCGATCTTGTTGTCAAAGGTTGTTGAAGCTGGTGCGGTTCAAAACGCGGATCTTGCAGTGGTGACGAGAATGCCGACGTCACAATATCACTGAGCGAGACTATCCACTTTACCCAACTGTCTCAGAAGTAAATATTCGTATACTGAAGATTCTACTCTGTTTAAAGCCCTAGCGCGTTCATTGATCTCATCAGGAACAACGCTAAACCCGCCACAATGCATAACCACATGGTCAGGACATGGGGGCCAAGATGGATGCTTGAGAGGCGAAAGAGTGAACATGTTGTTTCTCAGTCCGACCGAGGCCTGAGCAAGTGACTTGAAGTTAGTTCAGTCCCAGCCACCCACACAATCCTCATAAGGAAAAAGGCGATCCTGTCAAATAGAAGAGTTCTTTGTTCGAAAAGCGGGACTACCTCAAGGTTATCACCAAACAAGGCCTACGATCTTTGAATAGCCGAACAATTGTGACCCTTTCAGAACCAATAATAATAATATAAGTTACAGTTCAGACTTCATCACGATCATTGCGTCTACCCCTGCATACAAATGCATGTTCGGCGTCCCCAGATATCTCACTAATCCTTCTCTCTATCGTCTCGTTTTACTTGTTTCCTGTGGATAGAGGTTTCTAAAGTATCGTCTACAGCAATTTCACTACCATGCATACGCCATTAACACCCAGGCACCAAGATGCAAAGTCGTCCTCGAGCCCTGACGAGCAATCCACCGCCGCTCCGAGTCTCCATGCACCTGTTGCCAATGCGTATGGCAATTCCCTTGACCGTCTTTATCCAGGCTCGAAATTTCTTGCCATGGGCCGGAAAATTTCAGCATCGGCATCAATCTTTAAACCTTACTATTCGCCTTCCCCTCCCGTACAGCCTCCCGTCTCCTCACGGCCGAATCCTTTCAATGCACCACCCCCCTCTTCACTATCTACCAAGCCCGTCCCGCCTGCATCGTCATCACCCGAGTGTCTCGGTCAAAAGGCGAGCGATACCGTTTCTATTCCCTGTGATGGCCATCAGAGCGCGGGGCCTTATCTAACACCCTCGGGTGAGAGTCGCTCACACCCAGCGTCAACCGATCAACTCACCCAGAACGATAAGATCATCGAGCAAAAGGATGATTTGGGCTCTGAACCAAGCGTTTTTTTCGGCCCACGGATTCCTAGGCGACGTACACGACGTGTACGATGTATGGGCCTCACGGATGTGAGCAAGAGACAGCTCTGCTGTTTCGCGAATAACAAGCTTGTACGATGGACATTCTACGCCGTTTTATGCTGTCTTTTTATAGACACTCTCTCGACGTTTGTCTTCTTGTGGCAACCATCGTGGCAGGAGGGGTACTGGCCCATATTCACTGAACCGGATGTGCTCCCAGCCTATGAACACTTTCAGCACATGCGCTCTCGCCAACCCCCTCTACCAAATAGCTCCAAGTTCATTCAACTACCACCTACTATGTTAGGGGGCTCACGAGAACTGATGTGCGATGCATGTCTGCCGGCGAAGGGGGTAGGTGCCATTTGGAGTCATGACAAAGGACTGGAGATGGACCCGATAGAATACGGGCACTACGCAGAAAGATTAGAAAGAGGGGGGCCCAAGTACGACGGTGTCAATTTGCACCATCTGTGTTCCGACACGAGCGACGCCATTTGGCGTGTGAACGGTGCATTTCGGGACGTGTTGTTTGAAGCCCTCATCATTAGCCCCAACATAGGAGTCGAGGAGATTGATCCAAAGACTCTCGCAAGATTTCATGGGCATTTAAAGGACATGGAAAAGCTTCAGCGGTTATTGGAGAATGCGACTCAGCAGCTGGATCAAGTTATCTACATCGCACGCCATGTCACTGAGAACATTACGGAGAGCATTGTAGCAGATGAGACTTACTCTTGGAAAACAGCACTTGTCCGCGATTTCAAGGCATACCGGGAGACGCAGCTTCTTTGGGAGACAGAAGACAGAATGGAAGATCTCCTGGGCCTCAGACACAACCTCACTGTCATTGAATCGGCTTTGGAGATTCTGTTTGAAGAACAAAGAAACATCATCTACCAGTAAGACCAGAACTGAAAGACAAACAACTGAGGTGAGTTTGACCAAGGTGGTACCCCAGATGTTCAAACACAGACTAAATAGGTAGTTGACAATTGAGTACACATTCCAATACTTCTTTATCTTATTATAGAAGGATAATCTTAGAAGGGGGATGACGCAAGACAAGCTACCACTTGCATCTCCGATCTCTCTGCCCCTATATCTAAACGAAAGAAAGTCGCACACGGCCAAACATGGCACATGGGATCTACAACCACATCCAACCCCCATCTAGGGTCCAGACACCGCCCCGTCCCTTTCGCCCAAGGGTTTTCGTGGCGCCAAGCCTTCCAACCCTCCCACTATGCCACTTGAACAAGATTGGCGGGCTAGTGAGCAGTTTACGCTATGGCTGCCTCCACCTTCTTGTCCTTGACTGACTTCCACGGAATAAACAAGGCGGGAATCAGTGAGAGGACAGCCATTGCAACAGAAACGTACCAGGTGTTGGTCAGGGCCTTGCTATACGCAACCAGGACCTCTGGCAAGTGAACCGAGGGCACACTATCCCTCAGCTCAGTTGCTCCAACTCCAAGCACAATGGCAGCGTCAACTCCTGCACTCCGAATCTCTTTGCTGAGTTGGTTCGTGAAGACGTTCTGGGCGACCTGAACAAATATGCTACCTCCGAGCGTCTGAGAGAACATCAGGGTCGCGGTGCCGACAGGTATGTCTTGTTCTGGCAGAGAGGTTTGCACCGCAACAAGGGGGAGTTGCATGCCGAGACCAGCTCCAATGCCATAGAGGGCCTGGTAACCTATCCACGCGGGTGATTGAGTGTTTACACGAAACGTGGTCAACAGCCCAGCACCGATGCTCATCAGTATAGACGAGGTATGGATCAGGGGAGTATAGTACCCAATGGCACTGACTGCGCCTCCAGTTACGACTGACATGACGACTAATCCAAGGATCATTGGCAAGTTCATGATTCCTGACCTGACGGCACTAGCATCTTCAACGGCCTGAAACCAAATGGGGATCTAGAAGATTGTTAAAATGCTGGCTAGTGATAAAAAGGGTTGGGGACTCACATAGTAAATGAGAAGGAAAAACGAAGCACCAAAGCAAACAGCGAAGGCGGCGCAGCTCCATACAGTCCTATCCGCCAAAATCCTTGGGGGAACAGTAGCTTTGTCCTGTTTCCAGAATTGGATGACCACGAACAGTATGATGAGAACGCCAAAGACCACAAAGAGTCCAATGATGCGGCCATCAGACCAAGGATAACTCGAGCCTCCCCACTGTAACGCCAGGAGCAGCGAGATGATGGCTGGCAAGAAACAGGCTGTACCTGGGAGGTCGAAATGGCCAATCTGTTGCCTCCAGGAGACCTTCTCTTTAACTGATCCCAGGGGCGCTTGAGGAGGCTTCAAGAATAGTACCACGAATAGCACGGTGACAACCCCAATAGGAAGGTTGATGTAAAAGCACCATCTCCAGGAGAGCCTGTCGGTGAAGGCACCACCCATCAGCGGACCGGCAACGCTGGCAAGGCCGTACATGCCAGCGAACAGTCCAACGTAGATAGGCCTCTTCCTCATGGGAACACTAAGGACAATGATGAGGATGGCTCCAGAGAATATTCCAGCGGACCCGATGCCCGCGATCGCTCGACCGATGATGAGCGCTGCCGAGGTTGGTGCGGCGCCACAGACCAAGGAACCGAGTTCGAAGAAAGCGATGGCGGTGAGGAAGACCCATTTGACCGAGTAAAACGAGTAAAGTTTACCAAAGAACAGCTGGAAACTGCAGGTCGTGAGGAGATAAGCCGAGCCGTACCTGTTCGTAGGGAATGGGTCAGCAAGCTGGTGGTTGCGAAAGGAAAGGGGTCATGTCAGCCTACCAGCCTAGATCACCCAATGCGCGAAACTCGTCCGTAATTCGAGGGATCGCGGTTGCAATGATGGTGTTGTCCTGGATGGGCTTTAGTCGTCTGTCCTTCGAAAGAAAAAGTGATTGCTTGAGGCGTACAAGTGCCATGCAAAAGACGGCAAGACAAAGTCCAGTAATGACCAAGGCCAGTTTCCATCCATCCAAGCTCCCGGACTCTTGGATTGTCTGGTCTATAAAGGAGGAGCCTGACTCCTCTCTAGAGCCGGAAAGTTGACCTGATTGATTGGCTTTGGGTTCGCTACTGGTAGTCGCCATACTATCGTCGTTCATCGCGGTCGAAGGGCGAGCAAAGTGCTGGAGGGAAAGACAGTGAAGGAGAAATAATATCAGAATACAACAAATGAGTGAATCAGAACGGAATGTCTGATGCCAAACTCTAGAGGCAGAATCTCTGGACATTTATATCCAACGAGTTTGTTGATCTAGCTGATCTTCTCGGTATGAGCCTTTGCGTGGAACCAACTTATACGATCTGGATTTTTGCGAACTGACCAATCGCAGTGAGCCTCAATGCTCCACTTTGTGGGCCGTCTCGCTCCCTCACGAAAGGGACATGGACAAAGGGGGGAAAACAAGGCTTTTTCCAGCAATTGTTATCGACGGAAGGATTTTTAATATGTACCTTATGTGAAGGATATGTGAAGGTTAGATCAAGATTGAAAAGGGGTAGCGGATACGGCACGCAGCCTGTCTGGCACTCGGCAATGGGCGTTGTGTTGCACCTCTACTCCAGCCCCAAGTCCCGGTACCAAGTCCAAGGATGCCGCATCACTTGACCCTGTTAGAAATAGACAATCAGTTGAGGTTCCCGCTGCTGCAGGAGTTCTTTGGATACGGGCCCTGTCCTGAACAAGTTCACAACCGGAAGCCTGGACAGGGGCGAAGTGGGTGATAGAGAACTTGGTCGGGCTCCTCCGGGGGCATCAATATACTCGGTTCTGGAACACCACATCGCCTCAGGCCAGTTCGGTTTTGAGAATACCGTCAAAGAGTAGACGTTTTCGGTAGCTGGTAGCGCAGGCTCGCAGAAAAAGTGATGAATCCGGGCTTGTTCAGGGGGCAGGTCGGCCAGGCTCAACATCTCACCTGCTGGGCTTTCCAAGTGATCCTCTTCTATTGTCATGATCCACGAAAAGACGGCGTGATAGAGAAATGCATCATACAGGCATTCACGCCTTGAACTAGCGAGAAGCAAAGCCAGCCCCTTTCGGCGGAGTTGGGGCCACCTGCATTTCCATGCCACAAGATGAAGTGGCGAGATGATGCCCATCTCAAAATGAAAGGTGGCTGATGCCTGAGCGTCTTGATGTCGGGCTATTAGTGACTCGACAAGCCGGATGATCTCCTCATATGCTGATTTATGGGAATCCCATGCTGTCTCGTTGGATGCAAGGCCGACTGAGAGACCAACCGCTGTGCTCTGCCACATGACGCGGACAAGGTCAGCGGCGCCTTGGTCCTGGTCGCTCCACGAGTGACCTCTTCGCTGGACTAGATCATCGAACCTCATTTTCCAGCATTCAAGCGCAGTACTGAGGCCTGCTGCCTTGACGCTAATCTCAAAGACTGGAGCGTCCTCCTGTCCGAGTCTCACGGCTGCTGTGATGATGTCAATGAGACCGACCCGCGATTCTGACAGTTCCCGAAACGGCTCCCCAAATATGGGACAGCTGTTGAAGTCAACTGGGTTGAGATACAAGTCGACGGGGGAGCCAAACTCTGCGACACAAAGACTGAGCGTGCAAAGGACAGGGGCCAGATGCGTTTCCACGAAGGAGAGCTCAAAGCTCCGGTAATTCTGGCCCCAGGAACATATTGGCTGACCAGACTTTTCTCGCCACATCTTGAGCAGGCCGATACCGCTAGCGACGTGAGCGGCTGCTGCCTTGGGGTCGCCCAACAGACATTCGAAACAGGTGAAGACAATGCTAGCCAGCGCGACCAAAGGCATCGAGGTCGGATCAGAAGCTCGTTTCAGTACAGTGCCGATGGATCGATTGTATGATTGAATCGCGAACTTGAGGTTGTCCCTTGGTTGCATGTTGGCTGTCATGGGAGAACTGTGCTCCTCGTGAAGGGTTGCCAAGGCGATGGTTGCATGTCTAATTGCTGGCTCCGTCAGGCTGAATTGTAGCACAGTATTCCAGAAGGATCTCCCAAAGAATCCAGAAAGCTCTGGGACAGTCTTTTGGTAAAAGAACTCCTGTGCTCTGCCCTCTTTGGATGCCATCTTCCCAGGCTTAGCTGGCACGACTGGGCCCGCAGTGGGAGCTGGAGATGATGCATATCCGTCGCATTTTCTACCAGTACGCGTACACCTGAGTGTATTAGCTTCAGTCATCAGTTTTATACTGCGGTTTGACAGAAAATCTCACCGGAGACATGCAGGTTTGGACTCATCACACTTGATTCTCCTTATTCTGACCACCCAGTTAGCGACCAGGGGGCCACCACACAAGACCTAGATCTACCTACTTGCACGTAATACATCCTGTACGGACCTTTTTCTTGCTTGTACGCGTGGGCTTTACAATGTTCTCTCCCATGGTGAAGATCAGCCGGTCTTCAGCGTTTGAGGAAGACGTCCACCAAGTGAGAGAGGCCGTCAGCCAAGCACTTGACGCTCAATAGGCTTGGAGCAACTGAGGCTTATGCACGTGATTTTGGTGATTGAACGCGGCAGAAAATATCGGAAGTTTTTCTTCAAAGAGACTCATGCAGTTATCATTCGAAGTCATCAGTGAAGGCGCGTGTTTCAACGAGTCAGATTGACCACAACATGACAGGGAGAGTTTGTGTTATTGGATGTTCAAGGAGCGAGCGAGTCGTGGAGCTGGTACACCGCTTAGTCATTTAGCTGAGTCATATGTGCCCAACAATATCAGCTACCCTAGATGTCAACAAAATTTGCTATTTTCAGAGGCGGCCTGGTACCTAGATCAAATAGTTGAGCATCTCTTTATCTTACTATCGAAGGAAAAAAGAAGCAAATTTTCAGAAACTGGAATGAAGAAACAGTTGGGTAGTTGGATGCGTGGCGGAATAACATTTGGAGGAATTTGCCCATCTGCCCCGAATCACAAGTAGATTCGTTAGTCAAACAATACCTTGAAAAGTCCTGGCAGTCAAGAGATTTTATTGCAACAAGTGATTTGCCACTCCTTGATTCGATCTTGATCTGACATTTCCAAGCCAACCTCGGTACTTTGTAACTGTCACTATTTCCACTTCAGACTCCGCGCCAGAAGCGCTCCAGAAAACCTGCACACCGTCTGCGGTCTGATATCTCGGGCTCCGTCTCCTGACGAACAGTTAGACTAGCAGGTGAGCACTTTGCGAACATGGCACGTTGAATCAAGGACTGGGGCTCGAGATGGGAGACCAGCGCTAATATAGAATTGTTCTGGCCCTCGAGATTGTCGTAGTAGAGGTTTTCAATATTTAATACTACACGAACTATTGGAAGTTAGCGAGCGGCTAATTTTGCCCCAGTACCTAGCAGCATCAAGTCCCACAAGTCATAGTTGTTGCTTTCCCAATCACAGATTTCTATTTCCAAACATCCCTGGTGAGTACCGGTAGTGTTGAGGTCGGAGTTTCGCCTATATAATACCTATATCGAGAACCAGTGGGGAAAAGACCGGGAGGCCGGAGGAGGATTCAAAGCCTTGGCGGTTTTGTCCATATTGCCGAACTTCCTGGCATTCTAGAAAGCCCCAGGTATTGGGCCCGGAACATGATCTGATCAGACCCTTGCCTTGGTATTGTATGTAATACCGGGCCCCGCTGAGTAAGGGCCATAACCCATGAGTCTGTCATTTCTGAGCAGACAGTCGACTTGAAAAGGAAAGACAGACAGTCACGAGACATTGAATGCAAGTATCAGGGGCATGCATCTTGGCACCGCGGGCTTAGTTCCGTCATATCCCGACATTCGCGAGGCTTGGCCTTAGACAGTAAAGGGCGAACAAGGGTCGGGGAAACGGTACTCATGGACTAGCGCACTACGAAAAAGTGCGTGGTTTTAAAGAATTTTAGACATTAAGGATAAAATTAAGTTATTCTAGTTCTGTCTAAGCCTCTATCCGGCATGTCATTAGGTGGATCGGACCCAGCGCTCCAAGACAGCCTGAATCACGTCGCTGTTCTTCTCCATGAACATCATGTGTCCGTTGCCGTGGATGCCGGCCTCACCAAGCTCAAGGTGCTTAGTCTTGGAGCAGCCGGCCTGGCGAAGGAACTCAGCAGTGCAGTAGTCGTAGGGCATGTGGTAGGACGACTCGCCAGTGAGGATCAGGATGGGCTTGCTCTGAAGGTTGACCAGACGACGAGGCGCGGGCTTGCTGGCCTGAAGGACGCACTCAACGTAGTCGTCACCTCGGCTGGTCTGGATCTCTTGAACGAGGTCGGTGGCAGGGTCAGAGACAGAAGGGCTGTAGTTGAGGGGGATGTCGGTCAGACCCCAGGCGCGGGCAGCCTTGGTGCTGAAGACGGCGTCTCTGAAGGGGGGACCAGTGGGCTCAAGAAGAACGAGGCCCTTGGTGAGTCTGGGGCGGGCATCCGCGATAAGTATGGGCATGATACCACCCTGGCTGTGACCGACAAGGATGACTGGTCTGCCAATCTTGTCGAGGAGAGCAGCGCCAGCATCCTGGACCGTCGACTGCTGGTAGGTGGCGTTGTTGATGAACTGAACATTGGACATGTAGAAAGTGTCAAAGACGGGGTCTCCTCTCATACCAGTTCCAGGCCACTGGGTGTGCTTGGAGGCCTGGGGCCAGAGGTTGAAGTTCTTTCCCGCAGTGAAGCGCTGCTCGATGATCTCGGCCGAGTAGGTCGAGGGCTTCGCAGCGCCGGCGGCGGGCATCCATGCTGATCGGCCTCGGAAGGTCTGGTCAATGACATAGACCTCGTATCCTTGGTTGATGAACTGGGATGCCCAACCGCGGCCTCCGTCAGGCTTGTTGAGGAAGTTCTAGCTGCATGTTAGCTTGTGACCTATCACAGAGGATGCATATGCATATGCAGATGCATGTGGTCAACTCACGCTGCCTGTCTGGCCCTGGCCGTGGATAAAGACGATGGGCGTTCGTTGCCGGACGCCACCGGCCGGGATCAGCTTCTCGACATACATCTGATCACGGTAGATCTGCCCGCCCGCTCCATCATCAGCGTAGCCTCCACCTACGTAAAAGTAGGATCGGATGGCGGCGACCTCGCCCTGGGCGCTGCCATGCTGGCTGGAGGGGGTAGCGACGCAGTGGTTGACTGCGGCAGCCGCAAAGGCAAACAGAGTGGTGAAACGCATGGCTGGCGATCTGGAACCCGAGAACGTGGCAGTGGGACGGAGAAGGACTGAAAGAAGGATGATCCCAATGGACACGCAGGAGAACCTAGAGAGGAGATAGGGTCGTGACTGGCTGAGCTACACGGGCGAGGCTTGTATTTGTCTCTGGCCGAAGGGCCGGTGGCCGCACCAGGATATATTCAGGGGCGACGGACTGCTCGGTGACATGACATTATTTCCGCCTTGGGTCCTCTAGCAGTCACCCATCTCCTTGCTAGTCAAAGGAAGTATCTCTCGATTAACTCTAGTGTGCCGAGTTCTAGACCCCGAGTGGAATAACGGCCCCATCCTTCTCGAATGGTAAATACGGGGCTGACAATCGGGGGGTCCTCCATGTCTGGTAGCCCCTATCCGACCTGAACCCCGATCCCCGCCCAATGGTTCGGATTCTGACATAACCGAAACTCTATAATCCTTGTTGAGGGTACAGAAACCAACGGCTTAATTATTGGGGACCCACGGGAGCTGGGGTCATTCTTGGGCGCAGGCGAACTGGTAGCACGCCACCTGCAGGTCCTGCGACGGCGAACCAGAGGAAAAAGCACCGTGATGTTTGCAGTAGTCTTTTTGAGCCGGCTTTTACGGTGGGATGATGCTGGGATGTCCTTTAAGATGGAAACCCGTCCCTGTGGGTGAGGGCCAAGTGATCGTCGTCTCTCTCTCAACCTTTTTTAAAATTTTTTCCCCTCTGTGGTGCCACAATGGATGATCCTACGCTGCTCATCCATTGGCTCTTTAGCATCCTCTCTCTCCTTGTGATGGGAGTGAGGCTGCTATGGAGAAAGATTGCTAGACAGCCCTTCAATATGGGCGATTACCTGACCATGGCGGCATGTCTGTGCTGCATGGTCAGACTGGCTCTGATCCACGTTGTGCTGACGTGGGGAACTAATAATGTTTCAGCAGCGGTCCGAAAGACGAAGATCTTCACGGAGGATGAGATCTACAGGAGAGAGATTGGAAGCAAGTTTGCCATCGCTAATCGCGTCTTTTACAATTCATTGTCAGTTTCATGCATGCCTTCTTGCTTTACTATGGCGTATCAACTAACAACTTTTCAAGCCTTTGGCTGCAGAAACTCGTCCTCCTTGACGTCTACCGACGTCTTCTCTTGAACCTACAATATGAAAAGATCATCATGATCTCTTTCCTTGCTGTCTTTTTCATCACATATATCACGGTCCAAGTAGTGACCTTCAGCGAATGCCACCCCTTCCACTTGTACTGGCAAGTGGTTCCTGACCCTGGTAAAAAACCATGATGATCCTTCCTAGATATATGATCGGCGAGATTAACTGTTGACACCAGGTTCTTGCGCCAAGGCTCAGCTACAACTTATCGTTGTCGGCGTCCTCAATATCGTCACCGATGTCATGCTCCTCGCTGTCCCGATCCCTCTCTTCTTCTCCCTCAAGACATCCTGGAGGCGAAAACTCAAACTATATGTCCTATTCACTCTTGGCATCTTTATCGTCGCTATCACCGTCATTCGCCTACCAATCAACGCAACCAACAAAGATAGTCAAATCAACCGAACGACGTGGGCCAGCACCGAGCTCCTTACAGCCACGATAGTCGTCAACGCGCCCACCATCTACGGCCTCTGGAACAAGAAGAAGCAAAGCTCAGCCTACTCCAACTCACACGGGACTGGTTTACCAAGTCACTCGAGCCGAAAGAACGGAACAGCGGTGCACACATACAACGATGGGACAAGATCGCAGGCATTTGCCATGAAGTCGATGAACCACGACCGAGATTCTTCCATGGGTGGAATTATGCAAACACAAGAAGTCATCGTGTCTGAGTACGTGGATCCGAGTAAAAAGGGAGTCACGGTACGGACGGATGAGGCCGAGATCGCGTCCAACTCAAGTCAACGGGGGATACTGCGAGACTAGAAGTTCTTTAATACGCTATAAGTTTAATACAAAATGATCACTCAAGATACTCGTCTTTGACGAACGGGGCATTCACTTCTGAAATGTCAGTGGAATTGTTAGCCTTATTTCCTCCTAATTCCATCTGGCAAAGTCAACATAGCTAACGCGACACGTCAGGGAGACGACAAGATGGCATGGCATATGAAAGTTTTCATCTCTAAACTCTCTCTACTGGTAGTGGTACTTTACGGCATCGAGTCCAAGTCTTGAACAGGTGATAATCCACCATACCTAGCCAACATGCTCGTTCAACTGAAGAGGAGAGCAAGACCTCCAACAAATCCCGCGAGCGGATTTTGTATTACTAGCTCAACCTTCTAGAATGTCACCATGCTTGCACTATTGATAATTAAGCCCCCATCAGGATTAACACTAGAAGAGGCCGCTGCAAAGAGGGTTCCACAAGGCCTCTCCTAGAGTTCCTTGATATCGTGTTTTTCGACCAAGCATTGATATGAACTTTCACACTCTCCAAGGTATAGGTTATCAAAGTTGGTATGTGGATCATGTCTTCACTAATTCTTTTCCTTCTAGACCATGGTCTCCTTTGCCCCGTCGTCAACATTGCCCCTTTCCACCTCTACCACGTATCCTAGATTCGCTCTAATATGTGGTCTCTCAAATTTGGCGCCACCTTAGTATTCTTCCATGGGTGACAGCTTATGCCAAGAAGATGCTCTCGCCATTCTTGACCACGCTTGCTACCCTAACGGTTCCGCGTCGGCCGCCGTCTCAGCCACTACCGCCATCCGTCATGGCCCCATCCGCGACCCCGCCCCGATGCCGTCGCCTAGCCTCCCTACGAGAGACATGGACAAGGGTCCTTGCCGCTTGCAAGGCTGCCTGCCTGGGCCATGTTGTCTGCGTGGACGACCAGACTAAGAAGGGGGCTATTGAGCACCAGCCGTCCCTTCCGCTGCGCTGGCTTAGCGATGCTGACACGACAGTTGCCAAGATTGCACGCGAAATGACCACCATCTCAAGCTCGTCCAGATGCATCATGTCAGTCCCGAATAGGTTTCAACACGCGGGTTTGTTGGCTTTCTGTCCCTACTAGGTAGTAGTTTCCAGGGCACAATCAACCCTCGAACCTCGAACCTGGAACCTGGAACCTAGGATTCGAGAAAAAACCACGTCAGCAACGGTTTGGCGAGGTGAATGAGGCTATTAAAGGTTGTGGAGCCATGTGGTATGGATCTAATGCATGCATTCCATAGCTGACCGATTTTTCTTCTAGACTACAGCATATGCGCTAACCTTGAGGGCTTCATTTGCTCATGATAAACTTGTGTTTTTGATTTCATTGCTATATAAGTCCTTTAAACCCCTTATTGTTTAGTACCACACACCACGGTTCAGCAGCATCTACTGACCTAGCGCCTCCAGCTATCAACCGTCTAGACGAAGGGACCATATGTTCATTATGGTTTCCTAGCTAGTCCTACTGAGGTTCTTATGGCGATGATGGGGGATTCCGGCTGTTACCCGAAAATGATTCCGACACTTGATGTCTGCGCAAGTCTCGCGGGCTCCAACCAGGCCGCTATACTTATAGGATACAGGGTCTAGAGCATGGAACTATTGATGATTAGGACCGTCCAGCGAGTCGGAGCCAAATATTTTCATGTTGTACTGAAAAAAGAGACAAGGGAGCTTATTTGGTGATGCCCTGGTGAAGCAGGAGTGAACCCCCATCCCGTTAGCAGCCTGTATCGAGTGCGCACGGCTCAACACTATAGTAGACAGGCTCTCATGGCGACTGTTTGCCTCGTTAGGTCTCTCGTGTCCGTCGAAGAACAGGCAGTCACAATCCTTGACGAAACACTCCATCTCTGGGAGGTGGCCCAGCCGCTGTTCTGGTACGATGAACTGGCCTGCATCGGCACGAAGCCGTTGTGTAACTGCTCGTATCTCAGTGGCACGATACGGCTGGGAGTTAACAGGGCCAGGATTAAGGCCTGGACCCAGATGAGCCTCCCAAGATATATGAACAACTACAGTTCGCTCCGCACCGAAGCGTCTTGCTCAAAGTGTTACCATTTGCCATGAATCCTGTTGACAACAAGCCATAGAATGACCAGCGTGCTTACAAACCTTGATCACTTCCTCATGGCAATCAGGCCCCGAAGTGACATACGGTTGGATGTTGTCCCACCGTATAACTTCATGTTGGCATAGGCGGATGTATCCCTCTCTAGCGACGCACACGCGGCCGCTGATACGCTGCTTCTGTGATGTCGAGAACGCGGTGGAAGGATGTTCCAATTTGCAGCTGAAACAATAAAGCCAGTCTTGATCGTCTCGTGCAGCAAACTCGCAAGCAATCGATAGGCCAGCATCTTCCCTCTCTTGAACGCCGTGTTGACATGTCGCGCAAAGAAGATGTCTCCTTAATCGGCTAGCTATGTCCTCTTTGACCTCAGAGGGACAGCCGCTGAAAGTAGGAACGCTGTATACCGGGTAATCCTCACCCCTCCTATAACCCGGGCAATAAATGCCTTCATCGCCAGGGATGTTACTCGACTTGAAGTAGCAAGAGTGGCATCTAGAATGCATGCAAAACGGCTCCTTTCTGAATCGGCCATCGTTGGCCAGACGTCGGAAACGACGAGAAACTTGTCTGAGGCAGTAAAAAGAGACCGAGTCTCCTTGTCGGACAATGGTTTGCAGTATAACCAAGAGCGATTCGTCTGGGAGGTTATAGATGGGACTGTGAATCTTGTTGTGGAGGGTTAACAAGACCAAAGCGTCAGGAGTTACTGGCACTTCAGCACCCTGCCCTTTGTTCAATGTGTTCTCATCAACACGGTCAGGTGCATTTTTGGTTCCATCTTGAGGATTCGGTTCGCCTTGGCGATGACTTGAGCTGGGGACTCCTTTGTTGGTTACTGTGCTTCCCACTGCTGTCGCTGAAGCTTGTCAAGGCTCAGTCTGAGCCAACATGCGTGCGTGGTGGTTTCTCAACGAAGGAGAAATTATTGTACAACTAATAATAGCCCCTAGAGGCCTATCACTTGATTTTAGCCCATCGACACCTTTCTCTGACTCAAGCTCATCAGGGTTGAGTTTTTGACATGTGGACAAAACTCCTTCTTGACAACCAAACAACATATATCAAGGATCTCCCTCGCCGTATTCCCAAGGGAGCTCTGCGGGACGCTCATCTAACGGCCAGTCTGAGTGAGTACACTCGCCGGTCAGACAGACACCTTTGCCACAAAACTCGGGGCCCGAACCGCATTTATTTTGAAGATTGCAGCAACCTCCCCACTCTCCACAAACACGGATAGTATGCCGGCCTTTCACCAGGCCGCATATCCCATCAGTTGAGACGACGAAGCGGAGGAAGCAGTCACCGGCATCTTTGTAGCAGAGATTTGGGGTGCAGTCTCGTCTTGGAGTGCGGTCAGCCATATACATCAAGATAGTTAGGGGGGAAACACACTCTCGATCACCACATGTCCATGTTTCAGTGTTGCAACATGGTTTGTCAGTGCCAAGACAGGTGGCATTGTTGTACAGGGGACCACACTTTCCGTCATGAGCCCTCAGTGGTTCAATAACTGGATTTCTTCAGCATTACCCGTTAACTAGGAGGGGGAAGATCTCGACTTACAGCCCGTGTAACAGTATTCTGTATAGGGCCTGATTCTCTTGCAGTCTGACTCCAGGATCGGGTTCAGTTCGTAAAAGGTACCAAGATCTATATGATAGTCTTCGGCCAGTTTTTGGCACGTCGATTCGTCAACATGCTCATATGTTTGGGCCCAGCCCCGACAGTTGATATCTCCCGCCTCGAGCTCCTTCTTACGCGGGACGCTGGGTGTGGCCATAGGCCGTTTGTGACGAAAAGTACCGACGGGTGTACTGGGATCCCAAGTAAATGGTTTACATCCTCCAGTACCAGTACTCGTGGTTTCAACAGCCAATGAAGACTTGAGGGAGAAAATGGTGAGTGTGATCGGAAAGATGAAAGGGCATTGCCTGAACCTCATAATTGCGGTTTATCAATCTTAGTTAAAGTCTAGCTAGATTGACTAAAGCTTGAACAAATAAAGCGCAAATCGATAAGAGATGAAAGAGAAGATCCATTCCTGGCAAGAAATGGGGGGAAGAGGCCTTGAAGTAGGTAATCCTTTCGTATAGCTGCAGGATCCTTAATATTACAGGCCAGGCAACAACCAACAAACATACCATTGTTGGAATGAACAGGTGGAATTTTCTGTTTCGGATCGGCACCAAAGGAGAAAAATCCTTGCAAAGGATCTACACGTGGGCCAGCTCAACAGGCGACATAATTAAACTAGGATCAAAGGCCTGTTGAATCCTCGGCAAGGGCCACAAGCGAATAGTCCAAGCTCGATATGTGTTTTGGGTCTAGTTAGAAGCCAAGAGACTCTATCTAACATGCTGACAGACTAAGAAGTATCACGATTTGGACAATGACATATTCTTTGGTCTAAATATGAAGGGGAGAGGGAACAAAGACAGCGATCAACACTGCTTCACACACACAATTGTTCATCAAAAGTACACAGCTTGACTTAGGTAGTGTAGTCATAGCGAATGTTGAAGCACCATTCGATTGAGATACATGAGTCTATGTGTAAAATGCGAGAAACCATAGTGCAGAAGTGACAAGCTGACAGAAGTGCCAATAAAAGTGAACCTTCCTCCCAATCTAGCAATAATTCGTTATCCAGTACCGTTGTATCCTATGCCATACTATCAGGCATAGCCTAGCCAGCGTTCCCCTAGCTCCTTGCCCTCAGCGGAGAAGACAGTCCAAACCCAAACAAGCAACAGCACAAATATCCGAGAGGGTAGGGAGAATTTGAAGCATAAGAACTGCTGAGTCATCGACTGCATAGATAGCAGGTACCAGGCCCAGTGCGACGGCATATAGAGCCGTTGGCAGATATCGTTCGCTCCATCGACTGGTTTGGAAGAGAGCAGAGATGCAAATCCAATGTATGAACATGGCCATGCATAAAATCAGCAATAGGGTCTCGCAGGTGAAAGCCGGGCGTAGAAACGAGGGTAATATCGTCGGCGCCTGGAGGGATGTGGAATCGCATGCCTGTCAAGGGAGGAAGATATCAGCATAATATCAGTCATCATAGGACAAGAGATGTACCGGAAACTTTGTCCAGCAGGTCCCAGAGGACTTGCGGAAGAGACTTGGTAGTAGATTAGTAGTAATAGTCGAGCCCAAAGCCAAGGTCGTGAGGATACTGGTTTGGTGTAGAGGAGGTCGAGGATGACGGCCGATTTCTATCGCCCATTGTACCATTCGTTTCTGATCCGAGCCAGCCACGATTGGCTTCTTTTTATCCCGGGTTGACCATGAACAAGGCAAGACATGTTGGACTTTGGCCTGCTCCACTATCGACATAGAGCTCGACCCGTTGGAAAAAGGAAGTTGTGGACGCGATAAGGAGGTGTTGATCTTGAGCATCAAAGATTTTGCGGCTTTTTCGCAAAGTTCTCAGAAAGGTTCAAAGAGAGGAGTGAAAGGTGTTAACGGAGGGTCAGACGTAGGAAAGAGAACGAACAGGGGACGGGGGGACAGCAGAGGTGATGGGAACAATGAGCAGAGCCGCACTTGCTGGAGCCTGATTATTGAAAAGGCGCACCAGACTTGGAGAGGGGTAAAGGGAGCTGCACCAATAGTCTATGCACACGCGGCAAGGCAATCAAGCCACAGCTGAGTGGATAGTTCGCCCGGTATATTGTCTGATTGCTTCAATGGTTCGCCCTTTACGAGGCCTCTCGGTATTTGAAAGGTTGGGCAACACCTTGCTATGATGTGACCTGAGGCAGCGCCAAGTTTTCCTCGATACACACCCTCACATCTTGTTTTGTAACTGTTGAAGCCCCTCCATCTTCTTTCGTCCTAGTCTTCCTTGTGCCGTTCTGTCCCCCACCATCATTGTCACTGCCACCACAACCACCACCGCTACCTCCGCTTCCTCCTTCTCCTCCTGATCTCTCACCTTCCCTCCTATAACATAACTTTCGACATAATCCTCGTTTCCTTTGGCCCATTTCGGCGATATTTCGTCTTTTTGCTCCCATTTCTCCCCAGTTTACTGACAATTGTTCCCGACCCTTCAACAATATTCTCAAAGTCCTACCCCGAACACAACTTCCTTGAATCGTTTTCGCATTTGATAGATCGCCGTGGCTCTTTTCAATCCCAGCCGAGAAAGGCAAAAGGTTTGCAATGGGCATGAAGCAATGCCTGTTCCCGTTCAATGCTTACCTCTCGATCCTGGTCCTCCTCTTCCGAAGCCAGGAAGAGCGAATGTCATGGGCCCCGATCGCCACATGCTTGTAAGATCGTTCCCCATTGAGGCCCAGAGGCACCATCTTACCGTCATAGGACACTCCTTGCGTGGAAGGCAACGGGAATAGCCCTTCTAACGATTCACCGCGAGTTCGTTCAGATGTACGCTACCTACCTACGTTGAGTGTCTCTTGTCACTTTTACTGATCAATTTGGCCTTCTTAGGCTCTTGATGCAGCTCATGTTCAGAGCTCTGGTTATATGGGGTCTTCTCGTGTTTGGACTCCAACCATCAGTGACGGACATGGCTCTTCTCTTTCCCGTGGCCACAACCATGTCGGTCATTTCGAACCAAGGCCAAATCCCTCCCGCACGCCCACTTCTTCCTTTACGGATAAATGGGTAGGGTACTTGCACCAGCGTGGTTCGAAACTTTCCTTCGAAACCGAGTCTATTCCCGACGACCGATCCGCTCAGCGACGATCCAGTGCTCAGCCTCTCCTAGAGGATCGAGAAAAGCAACAGGCAGAGCACCAATCCCCGCCTCCCACAGCCTCTGAGCGACCCTCGAATTCATTGAACAATCAAAGCCAGGCACGAAATGATTTCGACAAAGGACTACGCAACGAGAGAACATCGAGAACGACGGGGAGACACGAATTCCCTTCTTTAACCACCACACAACCACCCCAACCCGAAACAAGGCCCATTTCTCAAGATCAACTGGTTGCTGAAGTAAAAGGTATATATGCTGGGCTGGTCATGGTTGAAACCAAGTGCATCGAAGTCGATAATGCACAACCACCAACCGCAGACACAAACTCAGACACAAACGCAAACTCGACGCTCAACAATGAGCAATGGCAAGCCCTGATTGCTCTACACAGGACATTGCTGCATGAACATCATGACTTCTTCCTTGCCAGTCAGCATCCATCTACTAGCCCCGCTCTACAGAGGCTAGCCCCCAAGTATGCGATGCCTGCTCGCATGTGGCGACATAGAATCCACTCATTCCTTGAGCTCCTCAGGCGCCGGTTCCCAGTTTCCCAGGAACATATGCTTACGTTTTTGTATCTAGCGTATAGCATGGTTGCATTGCTTTACGAAACAGTCCCTGCCTTTGAAGATACCTGGATTGAGTGCTTGGGAGATTTAGGCCGATATAGAATGGCGATCGAAGACGATTGTATTCGGGACCGCGAGACGTGGACTGGCGTCAGCCGTCATTGGTACTCGAAGGCTTCTGATAAGTCTCCTACCACGGGCCGATTATACCACCACCTCGCCATTCTAGCTAGGCTCAACACGATACAGCAGCTGTCATACTATATCAAGTCTCTTGGAGTAGCGGTTTCTTTGAGAAACGCGGCTAGGGAGACTATTATGACTCTATTCGATTCAGTGTTGGCCAAGAGCCCGAACTGCCTGGCGCCAATCGATGCAGAATTTATGAGGGATCATGGCACCCTCTTCTCCGGTAAAGCAAAAGAGAGGTTGCGGGAATTGTGTGATGGCTTACTGGAACAACTTGGTCTCGATATCTTGAGATCTATGAGGCGATGGCTGGAGGCCGAGTAAGTCCGCTTTGTGGTGTATGTAAATCGATGCTGACCCATTAATCTAGCTACTACATTGGATTCGCTTCAGTATCAACGCTCATCGAAAACGATTCAGATGTTACTCGCTGGGGACCGTTCAAAACTCTACGTCCCACTCTCGAAAAAGGGCGACGACTCATCCCCTCCACCGCCTTGGATCACTTCGAGTTGCACCCTGGCGCATTTCTCAACGACTTCCGATAGTGGTGGAAACAAGCCTCTTCCCAGTTACCCGAAGACTTTCCTCTGCGTCGCCCAGTCCAAGACCCAGACCATTTCCTCCGTCGACCATTTCCAGCAGTCTGGATCCCCAAGGGCTTGACATCAACATGGGGCAAGCGAGAGCCCAAATCGCGGCTCAGGCATGGCAATGTGGTTTTTAGAGGCGGTGGGAGACATAGATATCCCACGCACGACCCGAACGGCTTGTCACCGGACATTGAGAGTGTTGAAGCGACTTTCGAAGAGCTCCTCTTTCCATCACACTGGGTTCCTCCCCATGAAATGGACTGCGTGGCCACGGAAATCTTGGCAACTCTTCGCATCATTTGGTGGGCTTCTACCAGGAGCTTCTTCTTGCTATTCAGGGCCGTCAAACAAGTTCCATCGAGCTCCCGTTCGGGTGTTCTACCCATTTCACCACTCCTCTCGAGTGTGATTTAGTTTACGGCCACCGTCAATCACTTGACCAGCTGCAAGGGACGCAGCATTATACCGTAGGGCTAAATATGGACATATCTACATAGACATCTATGGGTAGATCAGATGCGGACTTTGGTTTCCTTTCTCTTTCCTTGGTATTGTAAATTTTAGCTGGCTTCCTCGGGTTGGGTTTACCGCAAGCGCAAGCATTAAAATAAGACAAAGTTTCAATACAGTACACAGCTTCCTAATCTCCAACCCGTGGCTCGCTCTTTCACCGGTAAGAAAAGGTTATTTATTGATTTTCACGTTGTTGTCTACTTCGACTTGGTAGAGAAAATGCCTTGAATATTGATAAGAGGACTATACTCATCATGCTGGATAGATGCTGAGGGGTCTCTCGATGTTTAGAGCTGCAGTGAGCGCGGAACTGCCATGACTCCAGTAGCAACGTGCGGGTTCAGGCTCTCACACGAGTTCACCAAGATATAAACAAAACACTAGAAGACCTAGGCAAAGCAAACCCGACCCTTCTTAAATTTCAACTTCCATTTACGTGTTTGGAATTAAATAAATACATTGATGGAGATGGAACATACGATGGTGTTATCATCGTTGCAGCTGTGCCTACTGTAGCTTGGGCGACTTTACCATCACCTAGCGTTTCTCGCAAGGTTAACCACAAAGCCCCGTTTGGCAGCCCAATGGTTCAAGCAGGGCTTGAAATGATTGAAAAAGACCGAGGAAGGAAAGAATTCCTCTAAAGATCGAGGAGAAAGATAGAGGCTAGTAAAAATACATGAGGCTCGTCACCGTCATTAGTCAACCCTTTGGCCACTGTATCAATCGAACCGCAGAACGCAACACAAAGAAACACATAAGAAACCTCGCCAGGGTTAGTACCATCTCCACGAGTGAGTACCCATTCGAAACTACAAATGGGTATCACAGTGAGCGACAGTGAGTGAGCTCTGGAAGTTGTTGGTACATTGATTATGATCTCTCCGAAGAGGACCTTGTTTTCCCATAGGCTTTTTTTTTATTCGTATGGATACAACAACTTCTTCGTATCCACATGACGCAACCATGCGGCATTTCAGAATTCGCCCTCCTTACTCAATTAAGAGGTATTCATGTCTTACCCGGTATCCCTGCCGCCGTCTCCCGCTCGCCGAGTGGCCCGAGGCATCCCCGCTTTGGAACGGAGTGGGATGCCGAGATTAGTGGGATAGCGGGAGGGCCCCCCTCGGGAAGAAGGTGGCATGCGATGAGGTACATACAGTAATTTAAGTTTAGTAACTTTGATCTCACAGCCTGGAGATGTGCCTATTTGTTCCGGATTCGTCGATAAGCAGCCAATGATAGATGCTTACTACACAACCCGGAGACCTGAATCCGGCTGGAGCATACTGAGCGGCCGCTGTAGCATTGAGAGAGTTCTTGTTGGGTGGGATACTCCGATCATGATGATCCAACCGAACCCACTTTGCCTTTACTTAGTTCTGGATGAGTAAACATCGTATGCAAACTGCTTGGATAATGAGAGGGGGTGGGATAGACCGATCACGAAATGTCATCAAGGCATTATGTACACGTGTAATTGACGAGGGCATGATGCCAGTATAAGAGGATATCTTCGCCTCCATATCTCGAGGCTTGTAACATCCATCTTCATCCCATTCAGACCCGACACATACCTATCCCAATACATCCAGTTCTCGTCTACAACAACAATGTCTGCCATCAAGACTGTCGCTCACGCCGGTGTAAGTAAAGATAGAACATGATCCCAGCCATGACCGTAGGCTAACCTCTCATGAAACTATTCAGGCTGCCGGAAGTCTCGGTGTCGAGGTCCTCAAGGCCCTTGTCGGGGCCAGCTTCGATGTTAGAGTCCTCTCTCGCCAGGCCGGCAAGGTTCCTTCTGCTTTCGCCAGTCAGGTCAAGGAGGTGGTGGTTGACTACAATGATCCTGCCTCCCTCAAATCCGCCCTCGAAGGAGTTGATGCCGTTGTCTCGACTCTTGGAGCTCCCGCGGTGGGCGATGCTCAGCGTGCCCTTGTTGACGCCGCTGTCGCCGCTGGAGTGCAGCGATTCATCCCTTCCAACTTTGGTTGCGATCAACAAAACCCTCTCACCCGTCAACTTCCTGTTTTTGCCGAGAAGGTCAAGACTGAAGATTACCTCGTTGAGAAGTCCACCTCATCGCTCAGCTATACCTTCATCTACAACAACCTCTTCCTTGACTGGGGCTTCACCCATGGGTCCCTTGCAAACATCAAGGAAAAGAAGGTCACTCTTTACAATGGAGGCGACCTGCCAGTCAGCGTGACTCGACTGTCTACAGTTGGAAAGGGTGTTGTTGGCGTTCTCAAGAACCCTGAAGCTACAAAGAACCGCTCTGTCAAGATCGAGGATGGCAAGATCTCATTCAAGACCATCGCAGCCATTGCCAAGGAGGCTGTGCCCGGCGAGTGGACAATCGATGAGAAGGACACGAATGTCCTCAAGGAGACAGCTGACAAGGCTTTGGCGGCTGGTACCTTTGAAGCTTGGGTGTGGTTCTTTTATATTCTCCAGGGCGGCACCAACGCCAAGTATGGGCCCAGCTTTGAAAACGTTGACAACGATGTTCTGGGTCTTGCGAGACTCTCCGATGAGGAGGTGAAAGCCTTGTCTAAGGAGCTTATTGTCAAGGCTGCAAGTGCATAAGTAGGGTTTATCGACTGTATATAGAAAGTAACTAAGGTATGATCAGCTCAATCAAAATGAAGAGGTATTAGTGTACTACTCAAGTTGAACACATTGGTGTAGTGTATACGCATCAACCAAAACATCCGTTAAACAGTTAATTGTCCTTTAAAGTAGGTAAAAATATTAAGGATCCCCTCCTCAGCTTTTTGAACCAAACACGTATCCCTCTTCTCGTGTTATATCTCGCTGTTATTCTTTGTCAAGCCAGGGTTCAGGGAGAGGCAAAACAACATACTGATTAGATTTGTTGTGGTATGCGTAGTTTCGACTCCTCGAGACGTGATGTGAACAAAACCAGTCCCGACACACAAGCAATGTACATACTACTTAGAACAAGTCACGTCACTTTTCATCATAACACGTCCCCTTCTTCTAGATAGATACAGATGAAACGTCTGATGCTGCTGAAAAGAACACGGTTGCAAGTTATCATCATAGGTAGGTAGCTGTGGCGAACCAAAGGGGTGCGCCATTTTCAAGATGATCAGAGCGGCGCTCCCTGCGGTTTCGCAGCTTTTTTTTTCCATGACGACTTCTCTTCCAAACTTCGGGCCGATGATAGTTGGATTTTCTCGGCCTGAAGAAAATAGCCACTGCTGCATGTCCGAGTTTCGCTACCACGCCTCGGCCCTCAGCACGAGAACACACTGGACTGCACTGGTCATGTTCTATTGCTTGAATCTGCAAGAACATGCCTGACTCGGTGCTCTCCTGTCATTCTTCACCAAACGCTCCGAAACAGGCCTGATGATCTCATTCTCACCGTTTACCCACCGTTGTCCTTTTCCTTGAGCCGGCACAACTTGAACTTTTTGTGAGCGTCCTGGACTTGCTTCCAAACACGTCAAAATGTGACCATCTCCCCGCTTGGGGTATGAGACTTGATCGGCCCTGCCACGGAATGGTTCCGGACATTTTCAGGGTCCCCATCCCTTTTCGCGGCCCGAGCCGCCCGAAGTCAAGGTTCAGTTCAAGGTTTATTTCCATCACCATTTCAACGTTCAACATGACACCTTGAGCGAGATCTAAACCATCCGGGTTCTTGCCCCCCTCCAACTAACTTCAACTGCAAGGAGATTGGAGACTGTACGAAGAAGCGACCCCTCCATGATGTCAGCATTCGTGGCAGAATACAGGCCATGATGTGTGTGCTATCATGGAAGCATCAGAAAGCTTTGGAAGGGTCATCTATGTACTGAGTTGGACAAATTGGCCCCTTCCAACGTACGCAAGAATCAGCTATAATATGAGGGTGTAGCTAGAACCCAAATTATCCGGCCATCTCGCAGGCGTAGGAAACCCATATCCACTTCCCTTCTCTCCGAGTAACAACGAGGGCAATGATGCAAGAGGTGCTTTCTATGCCCCCTCTTTGAGACTGTGAGAGACCAGGAGAGAAGATAATGGAATCCATCTCCATCAAGTTTTCTCATCCCCTCTCATCGTCCCGAGGGAGCTTATGCAATGATGCATGCTGCCTTCTCTTCGGCGTTACCTATTACTGGTGGCCAATCAGCCATTCGCAATGCATACATGTGAACCGTTCCAGCCCTTACCCACCCGTCTTGACTCTATGATGGCATTCAATTGCGGGCAGGGCTTGAAAGACTCGTCTTAGAAGCAGAACTTGAACCTGGTGACGAAGTGGCTGAGACGAATACTGCATCCTACGGCTCATTATTCTTATCTTGCTGGACTCTTTGAGCCACGTTAGTGTCTATAAAGATCCGTGTCGGGCCTCAGTCCTGCCAAAGGCGACCTTGCTGCTCGGCTCCCTCCTCTTCTCTCGGAACACCACTCTCTCCTAGTCTGTCCTCTTTCTACCAATCCTCCTCCATCATGAAGGCCTTTCCGTTCCTTCTGACGTTCATCACATTCCTCCTTTGCACGGGAGCGGTTCCTTGCACCCCCAAGAAGCCACCTGCGAAGTGCCCCAATCTCATTCGAAACGCATCCTTTGGTGGCAAGGGCAACAAGCCATGGCGCTACCTCGACAAGGGTGCGAGTCCCTTGAAGAGCCACAACAAGAAAGAATGGGCCAAGAATGGCTACACGTCTCTGTAAGTGTAGATTCTTATCCTTTCTCTAACTTGGTAGCTAATATGAATCGCCAGCGTCTTTGACATCACCAGAGTCGACCAACGCCCCCAAGCCTTCCAGAACATCCAAGGCGCTCTCCCAGATAAGCACTACGCCGTCAAGTATTCCTACAAGGTGATGAACGGCGAGCCCAAGCCAGGCGATGAGTGTAAACTTAGGGTGCAAGTCGGCCGGGACTTTAGGGAGGACGCCATTGAGGGGAACTTCATCAAAAAGAACTGGACGGAGGTCAAATTCAAGTTCATGGCACAGAACATCGAGCCCACCATACAATTGTCGGTTCGCTGCGAGAAGAGCACCGAGAACGGTGTGCAAATAGCCCTCGATGACATCATCGTGTACGAGGTGAAAGCAGGCTGTCCGTCCTGAGGAGTTGCAAGGGAGGGTGCGGAACCGGGGGCTTGATAACAGGATGATTACTTGTCTTTTTTTAATTTTTGTCAGCAAATCATCATTAATAATATCTCATCAAACCCATCTTCTCGTGTCGTCACGGAATGTGATTGACAGTATGTCAAAGGAGTGTGTTGTTTATGTGGACGGATATTACATCCCCCAAACGGAACATGTCAAGAACCCGGCACATATCATGAACAGAACGTGATTCAAGGAATAAAATGGTCATGAATAATGACTCTATGTCTTAGCTCATGCCAAAAAGTATCAGACGAACCTCACGTCAAGATGGGGGTTGATGATTCTGCCCCCTCATCACTGAGTGTTTTATCAAGCCCACCCCTTTTGGCCCATCATTGGCCAATAGATAAGTTACGATAAGAGGCATTGCTATGGTGAGTTAGAGTTATGGTTAGAAGTAGTCTATGATTGGTTTTACTCAGATTGCTTGCCTGTCACCAGCCCAAGGCTCTTTAGCTCTAACAGTTAGCCGCACATTTTGGCTCGACAACCCATGAGAGTGAGTACGCGTTTGTTTTTGGTCAACTGTATGTGAAAAATGTGAATTTGGAATGAACTAATTAGAAAACCGACACTACATATCGTACGTCAGAAATCTGCTGCCTCGAATTGCGTTGGCGATCCATCCTTGACAAAGCATGGGTCAAGTTCAAGCAAAAGGTCGACCTATAGGACCAAGATCCCCCCTCATCAACCTTCCCAGTAAGTACTCTACCGTTGTTGAGAAACTTCTCCATGTTGACAGACGATTATTTGACCTTCATTAAGCCCCCTCGGCTGGTTTCTCTTGCTCTTCTTCCGCTGGCTTGTCAGATCCCCCTTCAGGTGGATCATCAGTTTTAGCATCATCGGTCTTGGGATCATTGGTTTTGGGTTTAGGCACCTCCTTCACTTTATACACAACCTTGACTGGGTGACCTCCTGCCAGCCATGATAGAGCCCTCACCGACCAGGGAGGGGTCGGCACCGGAGTCTTTGGCTTTCTTTTCTTCTGATCTTCTGATGGACTCATCTTTTGAGTTGTGGTTTTGATATATATCTGGTGAGTCGTAGGTTTCTATTCGTCGTTCCACGAGGCGGCTAAGAAGCGGGATCAAGTTGCGCCTCCTCTGGCCTTCAAAAAATGTGTTAGTAGTCTTTAGAAGCCTGCCCTCGTTTCCTCCAAGATATTCGAAGATCACTCACTCTTCAGATGGGTCAACCGCTGTGTCTTCTTCCTCTTGCTCTGTAGTGTCCTTCTTGGAGGACCTCTTCTTTGAAGACTTCTTCGAATGCCCCTTCTTGGAGTGTTTCTTTTTGGATTTTCCCTTCTTTGGTTTCTTATATCCCCACTTCTCCAAGTGTTGAGTGTCCCTCTCGTCGAACACAATATCGTAATCTTTACGCGCCTTGGTGAGGTTGCCAATACCCAGTCGCGGTCGAATCCTAGATGTGATAATACTCTAACATGCCATGGCATGCGCCGGACGTAAATCTTTCCTCTTTTGGCCTTTTTCCGTGGGCGTGTCTCTTCAGTTTGAGGATTTTCGCTCATCGAAAAGTTGACTTTGAGACTCACCAACGAAGCCTTTCGTTAGTTTAAACCACCATAGTTTCGAGAGTTAGCATTGTGAAAAGAATCACCGGTCTTTTGCAGTACGTACTGGCTAAAATGCACTGCCTTTATGAGGTCAACTCCCTTGACCTGTTGCATTTGGAGATCGCTCTAGAAAGGAGGTAGATGTTTGTTGACGGAACAGTATACTGAAGAATAAAGGAAACATGAGAGGTGCCAGAGAGAAAGCCGTATATATACAGACACGGCGCTCGTGATTGAGAATTCACAGGTGCCTCTGCCCATGATTCATTTCATGCTTCTTGTCACACTCGTCCGGATTGTATTGATTACTCGGGCAGTGGCACACCAAAATCATCACGTGGCTAGTTTGCTTCTGTTACACTCCCCAGAAGAGGCTACATTGCTGTAGATGCCAATCATCGTGGATAAGCCTGAAAGCATGAAGAAGTATGATCGTGAACCAGTGTCATTCCCTTCAAGGTCCCGTAGTCTATTATAGGGTCTTCATCTGGCCCCGGAGCTGTGTATATTAATCACTGTAGCGATCTTAGGACAATCATATCTAATAAGGCTTGACAACTCATAAGATCAGACCGGCCTATCAAATTTCTATTTAATCCCACAGGGGTGACGTTTCACATTGACTGGTGAACCTACGGATAGATCTTTAGCCTCCTGTTCACCCCTAGCCTGGCCTAGACCGAATTTCGCCATGACTCACCGCCAACATCTGCTCCAAGTGCGCTGTTGCCTGGCCCGACAGTTCCTGGCTTGGTCTGATCCTTCAACTACTTAAATCATTCGATTGAACCCTCCGTGGTCTTTGAAAGGCGAGATCATAAAAACAAAACGTTCTTGAAATGGCGCGCTTCAAGTACCCACGAAATTGTCCTCACGCTGTCTTATACACCGACAAGTCTCCACATGCTTCGGCCATCTCGTACTACCAACGCCCATCCAAGGAAGCACGTTTGGCAGCAGCCACTCTTTCGGATAAACAAAGCTCACCATCAACTTCAAATGATGAAGAGCCTCCAATCTCGGCCTTCCCTGGTGTGAACCTCACGCCACAAGACGCCCTTGATTTGGATCCAAAGGAACCACCACAAACTCTCAAGTCTTTTGCACAAGAAAGTCACCGCAACTCGCTCACTACAAGGAGAAAAACCCTCTACGTCATCGATAGCCCTTCGCTAGCTCCTGATGCTGCTTGTATGAGTGATTGGGTAAAACCACAGACGGTTGTGGGTACCAACTCAGAGCTTGAGCACGAAAAGCCAAGTGCAGACGATATCGCTGAGTATATCAGGGCATTCTATCACGGACTTGACGTCAAGGTGCTACATGATCACTGTGTTCTTACGCGCTGTCGATTGTCTAGTTCCAAGAGTCGTCAAGCTGACAATCGAGGACATGTTGATCTCGTCATCAACAACGGGACGCCTACTCAAATCGACTTTCGTGCGTCGGGCGACGGTGTTGCTAAAGGTCAACTCAATCTCTCACACATGCTTGACGGGCTGTTAGCGAATGTGCCGAAGGATGCCTTTGCCGTCGTACTCCTGACGCACTTTGACCTTTACGAAGACGAAGAGGATGACTTCTGCGCTGGACGCGCATTTGGGGGCTCTCGGATCTGCATCGTTTCAACCTTCCGATACAACCCAGTGTTGGATGAACACAACAATGTTGATCACGCACACAGTTGGCCGGCATCTCACTGTCAGGTTTACGTGAATGGTCTTTGGGAAAAGGATGAGCCCGAACTCAAAGGCAGACACAAAGAGTTTGACCCTGCGGTGATGATTCACTGTAACAATACGTCTGATGCACCTCTTGCGGCTGCTGTGGCAGCATCACGAGGCATACTGTGGCCCACGACACCGGCTGACTGGAATGGGTTTTGGCTAACGAGAGTGTGTCGCACGGCGGCTCATGAATTAGGACACTGCGTGGGCATGGGGCACTGCGTGTACTACGCATGTATGATGCAGTCGACAGCAAACATAGCTGATGATGTGCGCCAGCCACCATATCTTTGTCCTGTCTGCGAAGCCAAGGTGGCATACACTATTCGTGGAGAAGCGGTAAAATCGAGTCGAAACATGGAGTTGAGGCGAAATGTGGAGGCTCAGTGGGTTGTAGAGGCGCATCGGCGGATGAGAGATTACTGTGAGGAACGTTCACATATAGGCATGCTGAAGGCCTATGTGGCGTGGTTGACAGCAAGGTTGAAGCAGATTGAGAGTGAAAGAGACAAGGATGACGTTGAGGTCATTGTCATAGATTCCGATTAAGGTATAGTTCAGTCATTGAATAGCGCATACTCGCCTTAAAGCGTTTTGTATTGTTGAGACTGTCGCTTCAGTGAACTCCCTGCCTTTATCCTCTACTGCGCGGATCATCTCACATTCAAGGGCAGATTTGGGAATGGCAAGAATTTCGTAGTTTGTCTTGGCAGATGGTGAGAATGTGTGTATCATTGTGAGGGTTTGTTCCTTCTTTGAACTGTCACTCTGGAAAGAACTAGGCGTGTTGAAGCAATGAACATTCGGTTGGCTGCACTGTTCATTGTAGACCGTAACTAAGTACTGTTCAAGCCCAAGGTTAGTGCTCTATTCTTTCGAGAAGTCCAAGGAAAGCGGTAGGAACAAAGGAAACATAATCGAGAGTTGACAAGAACAAAGAAAAATAATGGTGGCTATAAGAAGCTGGCCTGATTCTTAAATGGATGTGCATCATGTTCTACAACCAGCCAACGACGCCATTCGCTCACCACATCACAGACGGCCAACATATCAACTCCATCAGATGTGTCGGTTTGTAGAGCTCGAGTTTTCCTGCGGCGAAGGCGGGAATCGCCATCGAAAGAGGACAAAAGCGGTCTGGAGAAGCGACACTCCCGTCGGTTGCATCATCAACGAGATAAACATGTCCATCGCCGAAACAGTGGTTGATATTGAAAGTATGGATGCCTCAAACTTCAAGATCCTATATATTGGTGGGCATTGTGACAACTGTGCCCAGAGGATGGAAAAGGAACAGGTGGAAAAGATGATCTTGCGTGAGGACATTGAAACGAAGCTCACGAAGCTTCAGGAACTCTTCGGAGCTCCATCTATCAAGGTCTCTTCAACAGAGTCATTCACTCAAGAGCCAGCTCCAGGAAAACCCCCTCTGCAGCAAGCCGTGTACGATCCCAACAACATCTGTTCTTCTGGGCCGTGCACAAAACCCGTCATCTCCATCGACAGCCGCAGAGGCCTTTTTTGTGAGGAGCATACCTGCGCCGCCCGATATTGGGGATGTCTAACCGATGCAGTGACGAAGAAGAACGGTCCCCAACGTTCCCCTTACTGTTCTGCCCACACCTGTGAGAGGTTTGGCTGTGAGATGAGGGTCGCCAACCGGGATTCGATCTATTGCGAGAAGCACTCATAGACTGGATTCAATACTCCTAGATGTCTTTAAGATAGGGCTGCTTACCACAATGCGAATAAATTTACTCATATTGTTATACTCGGAGGATGGGTAGTTGGCCGAGAAAGGGTCAGGTGGATTCATCACCTCCTCTGTTAGTCTGATAGAAGTGACTTCTGTTCCGCCACAAATTGCACGAAGCACGAAGTATCTATTATCTTACCTTTTCATCACCATCTTCACCCCCTATCAGACTTCCACCAAATAAGCATTGACTGCACACCTATTTTATAGAACGATGCCTTCAAATTCAATAGGTACCGCTTTTTGTGCTAAACCTATTGTTGACAACTTTTATCAACGTCCTCCCTTCCCCAAATTGCCGTACAGTCTGTTCCCTTGTTCTGTCGATTCAGACTCCCTATACCACTCATTATCCCACATCTGTCAAAGGAATTGCCATAAGCGTGCACTTTTACTATAACTCAATGGCCTCTTTTAGTAATTTTTATCGTAATCTACCCTAAGGGGAACAACCTCAAAATGTTCAGAGCGTGAGTCTGACCTACAACCCATCCAATATCAATGACGACTCTAAACAAGCTACCACACATAACGACAATAAGGATGTTTATTAATCGATGGCAATATTACACATTATAGGTACTGAAAGATAACAGTCCTTACCGCCTAAATCACGTCGAGTTTACGTTCTTGTTGGGCGTCTTGATTAAATACATGGCTCTTGCGCTTCAGGGTAGGTAACTTTGGTGAGTAAGGAATGTGAAGGTTGGGATAAGAACGTTGCTATATTGCGTACTAGGCTTGCTGGTTTATCGTATAAAACGAAGGATATCCTTACTGAAGAATAGAAATACTTAATTTCTTGACTTCTTTTGCGCCCATAGCCTGTTTATCACTTTCTATCCCGTTGAGGGCTCCCAGTCGTGTCATGACTACCGTTATCGAACGCTGGACGTAAGAACGTGGGGTCAGTCAAGTTGAGGCATTGTTCGCTTCGCTCTGTTGAAATGTGAGAATCCTACTGACACTTAAGACGTAAGATTCAAGCTCACGTCACGCTTCGAAGCACAGTCAATTTAGAGGCTCTGCAGTCATCACCCAGAGAGACTCCAATACGCGAACCAACGATGCAACCCTTGATCCTCGAGAAGCCGCAAAGAGACCAATGACGAACCGGTATTACAAAACCCTGCGGACCCGTTGCTCGCCAAGAAGACGCTAGCTACCGTCAGCTTACGGGCTTGCCAGCCCTTCGGATGCCTGGGGCAACATCTATTGGCTGGCGGCCCCCATTGTTGAGATGCCGTGGCCAGGACCCCTGTTCGGTAAGTTGTTGAGGTCTGGATTTCCTTTTTTGAGGCCCTTTGCTCAACTTGGGATCAACCTACTTTGCTTGTCCTGTTCTCCCGCTTCTCAAGAGCTGGCTGTTGATTCTTCTCGTTCAAAGATTGTGACGCCATGTCATGGCCAGATGTCTCTACCTCGCTGCCATTGCAGCTGCTAGTAGGTAGCAGCGTTCTCGTTGCAGTCATTTACACGTTTCGCGACGCGTTCTATCCTCGACCCCTGGATTTCATCCCCTACAATGCGGAAGCCAAAGAGCGCATCTTGGGCGATCTCCCCGACATCAAGGCCGTTGGTAGTGTGACCAATTGGCTAGCCACTCAAGCGACCAAGCATCAGTCACCTCTATTCCAGGCCTTTGTCGCTCCGTTTGGAAAGCCATGGGTTGTGGTCGCGGATCATCACGAGGCGGCCGACATTTGCATGCACCGCCTCAAGGAGTTTGACAGGGCGAGGGTCACCATATCGGTCTTTGGGGGTATTATCCCCGGTAGCCAGCTTACTCTCAAGAGTTCTGATCCCCAATTCCGAAGGAACAAGGAACTTGTCAAAGATTTGATGACGCCGTCCTTCTTGGCTGAGGTGTGTCTTCGATACCGGCGTTCCTTCCATGGGTGCCTACTGACATGTGTTTAGATCTCTGCTCCAGAAATTTACGACAAGTTTGCTAGGCTTCTCAAGCTCTGGGAGTGCAAAGCTATCCTGGCCAAGGGACGTCCTTTCGGTGCCTCCCGTGAGATTCACCATGCCGCTCTCGACATCATCGTCTGTGTTGCATTCGGTCTTGAGCGTGATCAGACACAGTTGGTCAGGGCCCTTGAGGCTCTTGACGCCGATAACGAGAGTGAAATCAACGCAACCGGGGGGCCTGATGATGAATTCATCTTTAAGGAGGAACCTCTTGCCGAAGAACTCGAGGCTTTCACAAGAATGTCCGACAGTGTATCCATGAGTATCAGGTCGCCTTCTCCACGCCTATTCCATTTCCTCTATGGTCATCTTTCATCCGTCATGAGAAATGCCCACCGTCTGGCTACCCGTCTACAACGACGTGAAATCGCCAATGGTCTGGAACGTCGACGTACTGGTCAGGCTCAACGCTGCGCTGTGGATCAGATCCTTGCTCGAGAGGAAGCCATGGCAGAGAAGGAGGGTAGAAAGCCTGATTATTACTCACAGACCATCACAAGCGAGGTTTGTAAAAGCCGTCCGGATGTACTTGGTGTGAAGCTGACGTGATCCTTATAGTTGATGACATACCTCCTCGGTGGCCACGAGACCACTTCGTCCGCTCTGCGATGGGGAATAAGCTATCTCAGCAAGGACCAGCGTGTCCAGGCTCACCTCCGGGAGGCACTTGATCAGGCCCACCCCCAAGCCAGAGCCGAGAAGCGACTCCCTTCACTCGAAGAGATCATCCAGGCCCGGGTACCATACCTCGATGCCGTCGTCGAGGAAGTGCTTCGCCACTCGCGCCCCCTGGCCATGTGCATGCGTGAGGCGCAGACAGACACGCAGATTCTGGGAGCCCACATTCCCAAGGGTACGACAGTCGTATTCCTCGCCAACGGACCAAGTGTCTTCACACCGAGGATACAGTTTGACGAGTCTCGCCAGAGCGAGTGGGCGACGTCGCGAAAGGAGAAGCATCCTGTCAACGACGAGATCGACATAGGGGCTTTCTCTCCTGAGAGGTGGCTTCGAGTAGAGAAGCATGAGGATGGCACCGAGGAGACGGTGTTTGACGCAAATCTGTTTCCAATTCAAGCATTTGGGCTTGGCCCGAGAGCGTGTTTCGGGAGGAGACTGGCGTACCGTGAGATGAAGATCTTCTTTACGCTTATAACATGGAAGTTTGAATTCTTGCCGTTGCCAGAGGCTCTGGCAGTGCCTAAGGAAGTCTTTTCACTCACTCGAAACCCCAACGAAGTCTATGTCAAGCTACGGTCTCGAGTCTACTAGACATCACTCCGTCATCAAAGCTAGTCAATGCAAACAGTTCATGCACGTGTGATAGAAATGCAAAGTGCCCAAAGTAAGGAGTGACTTATAGAGGTAATGACTGGAGAGGCACAAAGTTTCCGGGGTAGTGAGTGCCCCAAAAATAAGGTGAACGAAAGTAAAGATCGAGTGAGAAGCCTCCCTAATAGGCCCTTTCACAGGCTTCCAGAGTCATCCATCCATCCATGCTATCCGGAGATTTTCAAAAATTGGCGGGGACGACAAAGTTGTTCCAAGGGATCTCCACGTCGACGGCCTTGGCCACCAACTGTTCGAGAGCGGCTAGCTTCTCGAGCTTATACTTGTTCAAGACAGACTTGTGCTCCGAGTACATCAGAGAGGCCATGAGACCTCCGAGAGAGGTGATGCCGTTCCTCTCTCCGATGCCCAGGACAGTCGTGTCAATGTGCGTAGCGCCAGCCTCAAGGGCAGTAAAGGCGTTGGAGACGGCACATCCAGTATCATTATGGAAGTGAGTCTCGATGTCGCATCCGATGACCTGACGGAGGGTCGAGATCTTTTCATCGACCTCACGCCAGGTGGCTCCTCCCACCGTGTCAGCAATTCCCACTCTCTGGGCGCCAAGACGGTCAACGAGCGAGTACAGCTTAATGATCTCGCTAAAGTCGGAGCGGAAGGAGTCCTCGCCGGAGAAGCGGACCTCGACGCCGTGGGACTGGGCGAACTGAATGACCTCGGTGGCCTTGGCAGCGATCCAGTCTAGGTCCTTGCCGTGGGAATGCTTCATGAGCTGAGCAGACGTGCCGATGCACATGTTGCTGTGGAGTGTTATTAGTATCATGCCAGTCGAGTTGTGTCGGTAGAGACATACATTCCGTCGACGCCAGTCTGGACGGCAATCCTGGCATCGTCCATGTTGCATCGAATGTGGCAGAGGATCTTGGCCTTGAGACCCAGCTTGCAGATGGCCTGGCAATCCAGCTTGGACTGCTCAGACGCAGCAGGCGAAGTCAGTTCGAGCTAGGGGGTTGTGTCAGCTGGGCTATGACGATTGTATGGTGCCGCAACAACTCACATATTCGACTCCAAACTCGTCGAGGGCCTGAGCAATCTTGATCTTGGTCTCGGTATCAAAATGGGCAGTAGCAAACTGCTCACCCTCGCGCAGGGTGGTGTCGATGATGCTAAAGTTGGCCAAGTTGACAGAGGAACGCATCGAGGTTGCTCCAGAGCTGACGCCTCCATCGGTGAGGCTGCTGATGCTGTCGGCGAGAGAGTCGGTATCGTCGTCAATAATTGTAGTTGAGTTCAAATCGTCAATGTCAGGGCTCGTTAGGGGGGCTTCCAGGACGCCGTCGTGGTGTCCTACGGTGTGTTAGCAAGGTTGATTGATCAAGATACCTATGGGAATAGCATCACATACCGTTGCCCTCCCCGTCCGAGGCCTGACCAACCCCACCTCCCCCATTGGCACCAGAGCTGCTGCTGCTGGCACCGTTGCCCATGGTGTGGCTCGTATGGTGACCCACGCAATGCGTTCCGCTGCTATTGTCGCCGCCGTTGCTGCTGGCGGCGCCTTGGCCCATGGTGTGGCTAGTGTGGTGGGAGATGGGGTTGTTGGCTGTCTGCATTGTATCTGCCTTAGCATCCAGACTATGCAGTGTCTGTTTGTATGTGTGTGTGTGTGTGTATGTCGTTGACAAGTGTGTGATGTGTTTGCTGAGGAGGAAGAATCGGAGGAGAGAGAGAAGGACAGGACAGGAAGAGCTTGATATTTGCTAGTGACTCAATGGCCGAAGTTCGGATCAGTGAGTTCCCCGCACTTGACCCTCTGAAGGCAAAAAGCTGTGCCGCCTGGAACGCGCTACCGACTTCGCTAATGCAGGACGGAGGCCGATTTTCAGCTGCCGGGCAAATCAAGAGGTAAAATGACGCAGCCAAGCCCTGCAGCTTGCCACAATAATTGGGCCTCAAGGGATTGCCGAAGGCGTGACGACGCCCTTTTTCCTGCCTGCCTGGGTCTTTTTTTCCTTGTTTTTTTTTTCTTGAAATTTTTTTCCAATTTTCCCGCTGACTTTCCCCCCCGTCCTTGCCGCCCACACCCTCTCTACGTGAGATGGTGTCCAATTCCCCGCACAATCTGATAAGATCTGATTGATCTTGGGTGGTCTCACCGCTCCCTTACTTCTATTACCATCCAGTACCTCCATTGCCTCTAGTGCTGTACGTAGCATGTAAGCCGTTTGTTGCTCAAACTGCCTGGAACAGTGACGTGCATGGGTTATTGCAGACGATCGGCCCTGTTGGCGGGCCGATGGAGCCGCTCGTAAAGAGCCACGTATGATGGCGTTTGGGGTACAGCAGCTCGGTGTGTACGCACATATCTGTTGCACTGCCGAGAGTACGGTATGCTGTTTCCCTCGTGAGAATGAGTAGGCTTGTGTTCCTGCTGGATAGAATAACATCTTGATATGTTTGGAGGGTGGGAAATGGTGTCACTGCCCACTATCCATTGATGGTTTTCTGTGGCTTCCTCTCCCAGCTAGTTCCCCTCGTCCAGACAAGGTTCGTGGCGCCAGATATGGTTTGTCGCTCATCAAGCTGTTGATTCAGCAATTGTAAAATCGAGATCAAGAGCGGCTGAGAGGTGTGATACTGTACGAGGGAATATTCAGGGTGTGGTTGTGGCTGCTTGGGAAATTACCTCGCATCATCATCTCACCGTGAGAGGCTGAAGTTCCATGGTCTGGAGGCCGCTAACAAGGTGAGTTCCTACATAATTTTGGGTGTCTACAGATGCTGCCAAAGATCGATCGCCTCAAATTGATCAAGAAGCAGCTGAAAAAGACGAGTTTTGAGATGCTCACGTCATCATCGACACCAAGGAGACGAATCAGTTGCCAATCTAGTCATCGCGACGCCGACAGCGTTGGTACAATACAGTAGAAAGTGCTGGAGGTGCGTTTCGAATGCTCGAGGCATGCTTAACTAGGTACCTAATCATAGTTGACTTTTCAACTTCTGCGCTGTTTTTGAGCATTGATGCCGACAGAGCGCGCCCAAAACCGCCACTGGCGACCATAATGAAACCATTGCGGTAGGTTTCAGGCCGCACAATGGTAGCGTTCTGATCTTCTAACAATTTTAGTACAAACAAACTAAAGCAAAAGCTTTGTAAGCTTTTAAACCCTAGTCTGATCGCCATGCACCTTTTGGTCGTTGTCCACTAAACAGGTGCAGAGCATGGGCTGTGCAACACATTGTACCTATCTACCTATTGAGGAAATACGATGCGATTGCATCCCTCATAGGTTGAACCCCGGTCAGCTGGATGATCAAAATGAGGTGCCATGAGCCGCTGAGTAGTCACCTTTAAAGTCTACCTGGCAGCCTCCTCGTCTGTATGTACTGTACCTATGTATAGGCCCTTCACGTAACAATGCCTATTTGGCTTGGTTTGGAACAAAAATGTAATGAAAATGTTGCCTACTATTGGGAGCAGTTCACGTAAATGGCCTTATAGACTAATTGGATAGTTCCATCAGAGGAAAACAAGTTGCTATGATCGCTAAGCTAGGATTCAGCTTGACATTCACAGACAGGATGTCTTTGGTACCTCTTATCATGCTATAACTAATGAAACCACTGGACCATATACATAAAAGTAGGGGGCGCCCGCACTTGCGATACGGGAACCAATGGTTCATACAGCTTCGTCACACATGCTCATCCGACAGGACGATCAAGCGGCCGCCTCACCCTCCTAGACGATGTCGTTAGGAGGTAATTCGCTGCGACCTACTCGCCAAGGTAGGGAAGCAGGAAAATGATGTCACATAACATAATCTTGTCTTACTATCCTTAAAGTATCTTGGCGGTTTATGTTACGGATATAAAGTGGTTGCGTCAGCTCTCGACAAGGCACAATCTCAAATTCAACCTCAACTCAAAGTAATAATCAACCATGGCTAGCGCATGTGAGCTCAACCAAGAAGATGATCCGATTGGACCATCCAATGACACTCCGCCCTCCATCGAAGAGCTCAAAGCCGTTGAAGATATACCCGTACTTGACGACAAGGGCGTCGGGCGCCCCTTCAAAAGCCTTTACAGCGGACCGGGATCATCGAGCCGTGTCTTGGTCGTTTTTGCGCGCCACTTTCTATGCTTTGTAAGACGCTCTGTCGGGTATGATTGTTAGAGTATCGTCTCTAATCTCCATCTCTAGTCCTGCTCAAACTATACCAAGTTCCTTTCCGAGGAAGCCAGTCCTGAGAAGATCGCCCCCTCCAACACGTCCATCGTTATTATTGGGAGTGGGGCTCCCGAGTTGATAAAGATGTATATCGAACATACGGGCTGCAAGCATCCTGTCTATGTCGAACCTACGTACAAGCTGTTTGAAGGATTGGGTATGATCACAACATGGGTTGAGGGACCGGCCAAGGACTACGCTTCAGAATCGACGACATATCAATTTTTCCAGTCGGCGTCCAAGCTCGTCCGGGGACTGCTGGCCGGTTATCCTGCGACTAAGGTGGGAAAAGCAAACCAGCAGGGCGGCGAATTCATGTTTGAGGGTGGCGAGGAGGCAAGAATGGTGACATGGTGTCATCGCATGAGGGGCAGTCGTGATCACACTCCGACTGAGAAGATACTCAAAGTTATATTTCCAGAGAATTAGTTAGAACATTTTTAGTCTTTGAATGGTGAATTCTGCTTATGCTCAGCCTGATGTTGAAAGTGACTAAAATACGGCTGTGGTGTTGACACAGAGTACTGCATCTAGATTTTCACGCTCTTTGCTCCAAAGGCGTCACCAATAGATCTGACGGTGAAGCAAACTGGAGGGCTTGAGACAACAAGGATAGAAAAGAGGGATAAAAAAAGATCTAAGCTTCATAAAAGAAAGAAGAAAAAGAAAGCAACACGGGAATTAACCCCACCTATTGACCACCATTTCAGTAGGAGTTATTCTGTGTTTTCTGCAACCAGGGGGGATAAAGCGGGCCGTTGTTGAGTCTAGACTCCTCTCTTCGAGAAATGGTCACACTAAGGACGGAGCAAGAATGGGACCAATACACCAAAATAGCTATCCCCCCGAGAACAAAACTTTTTCAACGTCGTCCAGCTTTCATATCTCTCATCAATTGTATCTGTATCTCTTCTTAGACGCGCTTCTACCGTCACCATGCTTCCTCCCCAGCTCTTGGGTACCTACAGGCAGTATAAGCAGGACACCGACTCGGTCGCTTCATGGCTGGCCTCGACCGCCATTTCCCGCGGCTACTCTGCTGATCTGCTAGCCACTTCACATTCAACACCTGCGCCGAAGACAAGCGGACGATTGAAGGGCAAGGCGAGAGCCAAAGCTCGCAGCAACGGTGAATCCAAACCCAAACCAGCCAACGAGAAGAAGCACATCATCGCTATCAAGGACTTTGTGCCACTGGCCAACTTTATTGCTGGTCGTCGAGTGTCAGTACCCGACATCTTCTCTACCACCATTGACCGCCTCATCGCTCTTCGATCCGCGTTTGGAACCAAGCTGGGCGAAACTAGAGCCAAGGCAGACCCCGAATCTGATAAGAAGCATGAATATTTTGTTGGTATCCTCGAGGCAGTCCGGGAGGCTCTGCGACCCAGAATGACCCCCACCACCGCAGCTGTGGCCTTAGATACCGCTATCGACGCCACCAAGGACACCTCCAGGGATCCATCCCAGGGTCCAGGGGGAAGGTTTGCTGCTTTAACGGTGGATGAACCATCCGAGAGCTTCCAGAACATTTTTCTCAATGCGTCCTACGAGAGGCCTAAACCTGCCCAGGATGATGCCGCCTCTTACGAAGCAGAGCCGCCGACTACCTTTGACGACATCTATTTTGCCTTTGCGGCTCTGATGATGGATCTGGAGCTCATCAGGGCACGCATCCGATGGATTTGGTCCAGGCATGGCAAGGGTGATTTCGACCTCGCTGCCGCTGCCGTTGCCACCAACACGGCCGTCTCCGTCGCCCGCGGGCTGATTGAAGAAGTGGAACCTCTTGTTGCCAAAATGGAGGGAGGGGTTAATGGACTTCTGCAGAAGTTTTTCGTTGCTGCCTGCATGGCCAGTGGAATGGCAGAGGACCAGGTTTGGTCCGACGGAGTGGTCACTGGGAAGCAAGACGCAAATTACGACTGCTACGACCAAGCCAGCAAATACTTCTTCATCCCACTCATAACATTCGGAAGGCTTCTCCGAGAGCTGATTCCCAACAGTTTTATTGTCTTGGGTGATGGCCGGAACGGTGAATACGATGATGCTACTAGCAATTGGGCCTCCTTGACGAACAAATTGAAGTTCAAGCAGGATCAGATCATTCTCTCGCAGCATATCACAGATCTTTTGGCCGTGGCTATACGGGGCCCCGACTTTGAAGTTGAGGATGAGTTTCTTCGCGGAATGAGGATCCTCAAAAGGGAACACAAGGCGCCCTTTTCACTCATGTTCGCGGCCCAGGTGTTTCTCGACATTCATCACGTATTGGGTGCCCCTGCGGCACGACAGATCTTTTCGAAGATGAGCAAGGAGGTTGGCATCATGGACGACTTGCTAGCTGGCCATTTGGAGCACCACAAAGACATCAAGCACAGGGATTGGACTCCCGTTTGGGACAGGGAGCTGCAAGAGCTGAGAATCAGCATTGCGCGGAATGCAAAGGACCCGGCTCACCAAGCAAAGATCAAGCTGCTCAAAGAAGGGGGTGGATACACGTCTCTCATAGACAAGGAAACAAATCGTACCTGGATCCTCTCCCCCGTCCTGTCTGGCCTGTACCTCTTGACCGTCCGTATGCATGTCTACCACCTGGGCCTCAAGTTGGCGAATTCCTGGCAGACCATCATGCATTGCGCCCATCTCCATAATCTTCTTGGTCTAAAGAGCACTTGGATGGACATGAAGATTGCCATCTCTATGCTTGGCGAGTCCAACTTCTGGGTTGGAGAGGGTCGGCCCAAGACGATTGATGATTGTTTTGAAAAGTTTTATCTTCAGAACGGCAACACGGCTACCGCCTTCGCTCGCAATCGCCGAGCAAACCGTGGCACTGCTTCTCGAGCACGCGTACGGATGATCGAACGGGGCGTGCCAGTCTCGAGCATCTTCGCCAAGGCCCAGATTGGCATCGGAACTGAAATAGCCTGGACACCTGAGTTGGTCGAGGATATTATTGCTCGCAGTACCTACACAGAGGAGGCCACGTCGGACGAAAGGCACATATCCATGATCAAGATCAGAGGCCAGCAACAACTGAGAGTCAAAGAGCGACTTCGACAACAAAAGGCCAAAGATAAGGCTTCTGGAAGAGCTACAAACGTTGAGCTTGTTGCTCCCGAAAAGCTCATCAAAGCGCTTCTCATCACCCTCGGTACTGAATCCCTCGAGATGACATTCCCTTACTTCCTGCTACATCGTCAGTGCTGGAAAGTGATGCGAGCACTCAGGGACGCCTGCGAGCCTATTCTGAGAGATCAGCCCTACGCGTATAAAAGTTTGACCAAGGAGATGGACGTCCCCGCAGTGGTTTGGTGCATTTTCAATGCCGTGTATGGACTTGACAAGAATGGACGCAGGATAGAGCCTGACTTGGAAATTCTGAGTGTCGCACGCGCTACTTGCGAGGATGTTCTTCGTGGCGACGAGGGACGGAAAGCCTTCAATCTTCTTTGCCAGCTCAAGCATGTTCATCTTAAAGGTCAGTTTAGCGCAGAGCAAGATGAGAATGCAGGTTGGATATTGGGGTGATGCCACAGCTCGACTCTTGGGGGGCAGGATACTGGAGAGGAGTGGTTTGGCGGCAAGCTGTTGGTTAAGGTAATACAATCTCGTACATGTAGCAGATCAAAGGGTCAAAGAGCAAGTACCATACTCCCTGGATCACTTCTATGTATGTGGACTTCAATATGAAGCGGGCCTAACCCATCTTTGTGTCTATTGGCGCCACTGAATAAGTTGGTTACGTCATACTTGAGCGGTTGTGACTCAAATGAGTAGATCATCTCATGTCTCTTCAACGAACAAGCTTCTCTTCAGGACACCAACAGCTCAAGAGAAACCACAATCATGTCCCCTATACGCGAGCTAGACCTCATCGACAAGGTCGCCGTAATAAGCGGCGCATCCCGCGGCATCGGTCGTGCCATTGCCTTTAACCTCGCGAGCCGAGGCTGCTCCATCCTTGGAACTTGTACTGGTGACGAGGGGATCGCAGCTCTCTCATCAGGCCTCGATGAAGAGATAACAAGCCGTGTGTTTGAATTCACGGCACGAGAACGACCTACGAGTCTTATTATCAAAGGACTCGTCGCCAACATCTTCTCCGAGGACTGCGCCAGTGTCATCGCTAATGAGATCAATAAAACATTCAACAACCGTGTCGACATCTTCATCAACTGCGCTAGCGACCCCATGCCCGGTGTTATTGGAGATATGGGAACCACCGAGGTCCAGCGCAGCTTGCTCGGTAACATTCAAACCCCCGTCATGATCGTCGAGGAGCTTGTTCGCCGGCGATACTTCCAGCCTAACAGTCGCATCATTTACATCTCATCCATCCGATCTCGACAACCGTGGAGCGACCAGCTCATGTATGCAGCCGGAAAATCAGCGGGCGAGTCTCTGTGTCGGGCGTGGGCCCAGGCATTTGGCGGGAAGGATGAGAGGTATAGCTTCATGGAGGGCACCACTGCTAATGCTGTTACGGCCGGTCTGACCGAGACTGACGCTGTCGTCGATTGTGGCCCGGAAGCAGTCAAAAGGTTCCAAGACGAGTTCTTCCCGACACAGAGCATCCCGCGGTTTGGACAACCTGAGGACGTGGCTGATGTGGTTGGACTTCTCTGCGGTAAGGACGCGCGGTGGATTACGGGATGTGTGGTTAGTGCCAGTGGAGGAGGCATAAAGATAGGGTAATGACTCTGATAGGGATGCATTTATCCACACTGGCGATACTTGCTCGTTTGATTGACTTCAAGGCCGGGGGTGGCTAGAGACGCCCAAGACGATCAGCAACATCTATGTAACCCCAATGAGCTACCCATTGTTATACTAGGTCCTCGTCCGCGTCAGAATAGATACACTTCTCTATGAGAATCTACAAATATTTTATTCTGCAAGGGACTCTCAGCGGTCCGACTCTCCGATCCTACTCCGACTACGGCGACACTGGGGTCTTGTTGTTGAGCCAATGATGCTATGCCAGTGACGCTGGTTTTAGAGTTATTTCCACACTTTCTTCAAATTTCCCTAATTTTCCGATGGAGTGTTTTGCTCCTACATGAATCCTCATTCTATCAGCCATGGGGCGATAAGCGGGCTTCAGGACCATCATGCGTCATGGTTGACTACACACCCAGCATTATTGCCTCGTTCTGTATTACTTTTCCCATTGCTACGCTTGTGGTAATTCTTCGACTTATTTCAAAGCGTATGACAACTACTGGCTATGGGTTGGAGGACATACTCGCCGTTTGCAGCTGGGTGAGTTCCGTTGCCTTTGCCTCTGCTCGGATGCTGACCAAGACTTGGGTCCAGATCTTCTGTCTCGGATTCTGCATCAATGTTTTGATCTGCATGCCTTTATTCCTATCAGACCTTCCCCTGTTTACTAAAACGGTGTTGCATAGGGGTTGCCGACTATGGCCTAGGTCAGCCGATTGAGCAAGGCCTGTCCTCCCATCTAACCCTGGACGAGAAGACAAAGGCATCTTGGTTGATCCTATGGTGCTCAAGTGTTCTATACTCATTCGCCATCGCCTTTTGCAAATTCTCGATCCTGTGTTTCTACTGGCGTCTCTTCAAATATTCCAGTGTAAGAATACCGGTCCAGGTCCTCTCTGGCCTGACGTTGGCCTGGTTCATCTTGCGACTCTTCCTGGTAACACTTCAGTGTATACCTATCCGAGGCTTATGGGATCACTCGGTTAAGCACACCTGCGGCGTCAACGAGACGGTTTTTTTTTCTTTACGACGGTTCTGACACATGTTTTAATCGACTGCGCCATTCTCGCCCTTCCGATAATCGAGGTCGGCAAGATGCATCTGCCTAAAGGCCAAAAGATTGCCATAATTGCCCTCTTCATGTTTGGCGCCTTGTAATACTATCAATGGAACTTATCAACGCTTTCTAACGTCTGTTCTTGCTAGAGTCTGCCTTGCATCTGTCTTTGTGCTTGTCGAATCACTCAAGTTTGACTCTCGCTCAAAGGAAATCACGTTAGAAATGGGAGTCCATTCTTCAGCGGCAGTTGCCGAAGTCAACCTTGCCGTCATGTCGAGTAAGCTTTCCAATCTCTTACAGATATCCCTAGGTTATCATTCGCTAATTCATCACGCAGCCTCACTACCATTACTCCGTCCTATATGCCGTAGAATAATGCCAGGTTTCTCATTTTCTTCAAGCAACGCTCGCCAGTCAGAACAATCCCCTCGCGATATTGTCCTTGCAGACTGGACTGCCAAATAATCCGTTGTTGCTCAAACCAGTCAACACATGATTCGGTCACCGGGCCCCATAGGAGACGAGATTGAAGGCGGGCCTTCGCATTTTTCGGCCCAGAGCAGTAGTTAACTAGGGGAGCGGATACTCGATATACCAAATAGTTAAATGTGGTCTGTACGTTTCCCATGGCACCATGCCCAAGGTGAAGATTTGATGAGTGGGTAGAGGCGATCCTGTAACACTTGATCTATGCTTACCAGAGACTTTGCTTTTATTCTCGTCATGGTAAATAGAGCTGGGTATGAAGAGATAATGGTAGTAGCTGGCAGGGGCCAGAGCCCCGGTCTCATAAATAGAGAACACTCCACGAGAAAGGCATGATTTGGTGCGTTACGAACCGTATCACAGGTGAGAAGAAGAATGAATCCAAAGAGATGATATTATGCTACAGCTTGTGGACTACTACATCCATGTTCTTTGCCCCATTGGCCGCTCTTCGGTCTAATAATATCTAGGCAAAACGATACTTGAGATAAGGAACCCAGTTGGAGACGAGCTCTATCTTTTGGGTTGTAAATGAGCAGGCGCTGAACTCGGGCCACTTGTACACCTTCGAGAAGCCAGCAGCCGTAAAAGTCTGTTCCTTGTTAGTTCTGCAGGGGTAGTCAAACTCGACGTCAATCCATCGTTGATACGGGACGGCTCCAAAGCCAAGTTGAAGCTTCTTGGTCGTAAGGGGAAACTTGTCGAATTCTTCGTTGAAAGCTTTGATGGCCTTGAGGAAATCTCCGACCGGGCCTTGGAGGGTGCTCTTGATGATGGCCTGGGTCTTGACGAAGCCGTCGCGAACCTTGCGGAGTTCAGGGGTCCGTGAGAGCTCCTGGTTATTCTTCCAGTCTGGGGCAAGAATGGCGTCAAAGCGTTTGAGGACTGCGTCAACTGTGGTTGCATGTTTCTTGAAAGGTTTGAAGGAGTAGAAGTTGGCCTGCATCTCCTTTGCATAGTAGTCCAAGTCGGTTGTGACGGTACCAAATCCATTCATGAGCATACGTAACGTTTCCAACTTGCTGGGAACGACGAGGTCATAGTATGGGCTTACGGGTGCAAGCTTCTTTGGCTCAAGGTTATACGCGCTTTGGATGTTGTTTAGGTAGCTGGTGAGAAAGTACTGTCTCATGTTCTCCGCGTCGCCGGCTGCGTTGCCGATATCGTAGAGGTTATCTATGCTTAGGAGAAAGACGGATACTGCCCACGATTAGGTCTGCCCATAGTAGGATAGTAGAGGTCACTCACCTTGCTTGATGAATCCTGCCGCCGTTTTGCCTTTGCACGCGTTGCCCTGGCAAGCAGTGTCCTGCATTTCTGTAAACTTGGCATACGCCGAGTCATGGCGAGCCTTCACCGTGTTCCACGAAGTCAAGATAGCTGCAATTTTTGTCTTCCAGGCCCCCTTGAAGGAATCGTACCATCCCTTCAGTAAAACAGAAAGCGAACCCTTTCGGATCTGCGTATCGGCTGTGATCCAGTTGATGAACCATTGTCGAATCACGTCGAGCCGCTTCTGACTGCACGAGGTTGTTTGACAGAAATCGATAGACTTGGCGAGAGATATGTATGAGGTTACGTTGACCTGATATGTGTTAGCTTGGCGTCATTTGAACAACGCAAGAGAGAAACAAACCTCTGCTGCCTGAAGCACTGTCCATCCGTCCTTGTTTACGAGGTCCTTGGAAATGACACTTGCTTTGTTGTCTTTGGGCGCGTAACCTTCATCAGCGAATCCCTGCTCTAGGAGTTAGATAATCATCCGAACACGTCGGGCATGGAGTCTCACTCACTTGTTCGATAGAGGCAATGGCATTCATGGCCCTGGTGGTTGCTCCATTGACTTTGCCGCCAGTCCATATAGGTGACTCGGCCTTCCTCTCGCGAAGGGCATCGGGCAATGCCAAACACCAAGTGGCATATCCATTGACAAAGTCGTTGTTGGGCAAGACATCGTTGATCATGTCACAAATATTCTCCGAGTTGGTCAAGATCTCGACTCCGCACGGGCTGGCCTTGTTGCCACCTTCGATCCAGTTAGTACCGCGAATCTGTATCATGGTATCTTTCTTACAGGTTGTCAATGGTCGAGAATCGTAGGGAATGTTGAAGTTTTTGGTACAGCCATCTGTGCCCTCGACGGCGCTGCAGATGGTTACAATGTTCTGGTTCGTCCCAGCGAAAGAAGGGTGCACCAGCACCAAAGCAAGGAGCGCGAAAGAGCGAGAAAGGCTCATGGTTAAGGGAGAATGATAAATGATGTGGTGCAGTGAACGAAGTTGGTATTTCGGGTCTGTGTATGTATGTGAAGTTTCAACTTAAGGAGATGGGTGAAGTCTCCCATATATACTCAATCTTCTGTTCTTGATTCTTTAAAGAATAATTCAGTCTGCGAAGCCCTGTGATCCAGACGCTGTAATGTCAGACGCCATTGTGAGCGAGGAATGTCTGGTGGTCGCCGACTTGGCTGATAGAATCCAAAGCCACACAGGTCTATTTCCATCAGGCCATTCCTTTCTTCCCCTATATTCGCTTAAGATTCCCATGGATAGCTTGTTTTGACTCAATACAGACACTGTTGGTCCTGTAGGGCTGAACGAGGCTCTTGTTTAATCGAATGCGCCCGGGCTAGCCCACGCCATTTTTAACCGCACTTATTTACACCAGACCCTTCTCATCGGCAACTACCGAGATCCCCTTCTCAGGGTCTTATTCAGGTGAAACTGGCATTCTTGGCACCCAGTTTCTACGTTCGAGGCCATTCTCCAGAATCAACTGGTCCGGATCAGCCTTGAGCTAGACTCAGCCCGAAACACACAAATCATTGTTGCCATCCGCTCCCAGAAGCCCTGAAAGTCTAGAGCGGTTAAGACTGGTTACCATGCTCTCGTCCCGGAAGCTACATTCCAGGCATTTAAGCATACTGGAATGCCATCTGGCCCCTGGCCTGAGCGGAGGCTGAAGTTAACATTCCTGTGCCGAGAGGCTTGGACGAAAGCGAAAGCCGGATCAAGGTTGAATAATCGGCCCGCGAAGCTAACAGACAGCCTCAATCTCTATGGACATGTCTGGGCCGGTGACACAATGCCAAACGACGACTTCAGCCCTGTCTGGCATGGCGGTCGTTCTGATTCAACTCTGTGAGCATCATATTTTAAGTCACAGTCTTTGTAGGCCAACGGTGATATCTGGCGATAGTGAGGGCAGATAGATAGCTCGTCCCTGAGTTCTCATTTATAGGTTTCTGCAACAGTTGCGAAGCCACATCACATTTGTCGTGGAGATAATGTCATCCTCTAGGTACTACAGGATATCTCTAATGCTAGAGTAGTGAATGCTCTGAGCAGTTGCCAAAGCGCAAGCTTGTGCATTTTGTAAGAGCCATATTCTTGTTTGAAGCATTGCACAAAGATCGTTATCATCCTCCAGCATCGCTCTGCCTCTCCTATCTTGGTCAGAACTGAGACAGCCACACATCTTCCAAGGCATCCACGATCAGTTTTAATGCCCATCCGCCTTATTCCATTCTTGTTTGATCGTAGCCTCCGCCCAAATGCTTCGTGGCTTCAGTTTAAACCTAAAGTCGTTTGGCATGATCATTAGTCCAACAACATCCATCTTCCATGAGTCAACCTCCTCCACAGGCTCGATGTCAAAGGCCCATAGAAGCCTTGCAACTTGGATGAACATTCCATCAAGAGCTACCTTCTTCCCCAGACAGCTTCGTCTCCCTTGACCAAACGCGGCAAGGGGCAAGTCCCTTCTCAGCTTGGGCTGGCCGTTATTCCCATCATGGATCAGCCACCTCTCGGGCACATAATCGTCCAGGCTTCCCAAGGAAGGATCAAACACGGCCTCGTCACGCCCAATGGCCCATGCGTTGGCCATTATCATGGTTCCCTTTCCAATCTTTATCCCTTTGTAGTCATCATCTCTATCAGCCCTCCGTGGAACGCTACCGGGAGCAACAGGCCTCCAGCGCAAGAGCTCGTGAACAGCAGCATCGATTAGAGATAGTTTTGGTCGGTCTGGGAAACCCGGGAGACGATCATGTCCAACAACGTCGTCAAGCACGGTATGTGCCTTCTTTAAAAAGGCCCGATTCTGAACCAAGCCTGCAAACAGCCAGAGGATCTGACGCGGGGACGTGTCCATGCCGCCTTGGATAGAGGTGGCAAGCACAAAGGACAAGTCGAGATCCGAAATTTGGGGGTCTTGGGCCTGTTTTTCAGTCGCTTCAGTGATTTGCTTTGTTGCATTCCACCCCTCGCACTGTCTTCCATGATTCATGAGCTTCATGTAAAGTTTCGTTTGTTCGTTGTATATGTTGTTGGCGTGGCGCTGCCAAGGGGAGACTAAAGCTGGGAGATGACGAAGCGCAGGTAGAGAGTCAGGGAGACCTGGATGAGCAAGGAGGTGTGACAGCTTGGCTTGCATATTTACCACTTGATGAATAATGGTCTCTTCACAGGTGGGAATACGCATTCCATAATGCAATGACATGATGATGCTCCCCTGAGTGCGCTCAAAGAGAGGGTAGACTGTGCTGATCGAGGTGATATGATCCTCGTTTCTTTCTGCTAAAGCAACGAGATCCACGAGCAACTGCAAAGACTCAAGTTCCATTAAGGGTTTATATCGAGGAGTAGAAGGTGCTCCAATAGTTGGCGATAGGATGCGATGGTATAGTTGAAGGTCGGCGTCGTAATCATGCAAGAGAGTGAACTTGGATTTACCTGGGCCAGCGCCCGTCATCATCTCCATTCTAACTGACCTCGGTCTGTTGCTATACCACTGACTGCGCTTGTTGAACAGTTCCGTCACCACTTCGGATGTATTGAGGATAATAATGGGAACGATCCCAAACAGTTTGGCTGTTGCGATGGGGCCGTTTTGCTTCGCCCAAGCATCCCAGTTGATGAGCGGTTTGTCGACGGGCGAGTAGTGCAAGTCCCCAAAAATAGGGAATTTCCGTGGCCCTGGGCCCTCATTTTCCCTCCTGAGGAAGACGTAGGCAGCGGTCACGATAGCGAGAAGGAGTGTGATGATGATATGTGTTGTATCAGACATGCTAGCTGAAGGTAGCGACACGAGCGAATGAAGTGTCCAAATGGGCATGCAGCAGAGGAAATGGTTTGCCCCAGGTAATATACGTTCCCCTCACTTCTATTCTCATGTCGGTGTGCATTAGGTGGCGACAGTGTGTTAGTATCCAAGTGTAACCACGAAGCTCCCGGGACATGGCCATCGGAACTGAGTTTCGGCACTTCAACCAGGGTGTAACACCGTCTTATCGCTACCCTAAGTCCCGCATGTTTATTTGTCGGTCTTGCATATCTGCATTCTGCCCAAAATTCCCTCCTACTCGGATCAAACGTAATGCCATGTTTATTATCGTCTACAGGCATGACAGAAACCCTCATCCACAACAACAAAATATATAGTTATGTCATGTTCATTACCGGAGCCGCAGCTACCAGTTCGGACTATGGCCCGAACCTCTTGCAAGGCGGGGAGGATTCTGTCGGATATTGCATTTCACCCTGCTCACTTCTTTAGGCCCTATGCAGCATTTCTTTTATTATGCTTTAATAAATCTTGATCATCTCTTTTAGCCCCGTTCCACTGTGCTGAAACAATCATTATGCACTGTCACATGTTGCACAAATTTTACCAATCCTAGCTATTCCGATAACGAGTCCTGGAATACTGCAGAGCTAATTATACCATTACAAACCCTTCTCGGCGATGCGCTGAAATACAGGCAACGGATCCAAAAATATCTCAGCCTTGTAACACCTGATCTTCCCGTCCTCCCCTTTTCTCACGAAAAACGTTGCAAATCCTGGTATTTCGATTACATCCTTCTCTGGGTCATCGCCCTTGACCAAGTACCTGATCGCCGCAGCCTGGTAAATACGAGGGCTAACGTAGTCTACGCCCATTAGTACAAGAAACGCCGAAATAGAGGTCAAGGTAGAAACATTCCAAAATACACAATATCATGTGTCATCATATCGAGCTTGGCAAAACTTTCCTTGAACATCTAAAGCGATACTTAAGTACAGATAAAATGCCAGAGTACACCACACGTACCTGTCGAACACTGACCCCAGTGAGAATAGGGAGGTTCGCATATTGCAAACTGATATCTTCGGTGTAGAAATTATCAAGCCACGAATCTGCGTCAAGGCTCATGCTGCCGCGGTGATACTGTAGACGTTGAAGAGGGTTAGCTACCTTGAAGTATGCTGCGAAATTCCAAATTTCGATCCTCCGTCATGCTTGGCTCGACTCACCTCGAGAAGCCAGGTCTCGATTTCCCCTCTGCCGATTTCCGTAGTCTCCGTCATTATTGTAGCGTTCCTTCGTTAGAGATTCTGTTACCGACTAAAAAGCGATGGATAAAGATACGAATCAGCTCTTATGCACCGACTTGCCAATCCCATTACTAATCGACATGACCTCAAGAACCAATGTGTGCATTCTTGTATTTGTAATCCATCTATCAAGACCCATGTCATTTCGAGCACGCCTTCTCTTGGACAGCGCCACGATCCGCTTATCATGCTAATCAATAGCACACCAATCTTAGTGCAATAACTAACAGTAAAAGTCTTAGTAATCTCTTTCTGGTTTACAAGGTAGCATGAAACTACTTACACCTCACGCAACGTCGTATGTTCAGGGAAGTGAAGCGTTCCACTGGGACGCCCACCCCCTATGAAGGCCCTCAAACGCAATGTTAAGATACATGTGTATGAATATTTACAATATTAAAGATCTTGCCGAGTAAAAAGAAAAGCTTAATGTCAGAACCCTATTGAAAAGATATTGCGCCAACAAGCTCGATACACACAACTGACAGCCCTTATCAGCACATCGATCTCTGAAACCACGTTTTCGCTACCAAAGACTGCCAATGAAAATTGCCCATTTTGTTTTATCTTTGGCTATTTTATGACAATATACGTGGGGAATCAAGAAGTAAAGGCCAGATTTAGCCCGGCCATCAGCAGCAAAAGGAGAAAATCTCCCCTCGTACTAAGGAAAGTCGCCCAACCCAGATATGGGAGGGCATTCTTTATCCTTGAATCTGGTAAGCTGATCCCCTATTGATGTGCCATTGCCTTGCTGGTCCAATGGGAGAAATCCCTTATGATGCAAGTTGCTGACTGACTTTTCCCACATTTAGCCAAGTGCCGATGTTGCTTACCTCGGTCAACTCTCTTTGAGCCATCCACAGGACGCTGATCCAATCAGGTCTGCTACTGAATGCAAGCCTTGTTCAATGCTGACACGTCTAGGCAGTGCGTGGGGAAGTCCAGCACGACGGGATCGGCACTCAAAAGAAGTCTACCTCCTCTCAACATCGAGCGCTGTTTACCGGATCAGCGACAACATTCTGTTACCATGTCTGTCGTTATAGTGGCCGGTGGCTCTGGTGACCTAGGAAGTCTCATCGTCGAAGCGTTGCTTGAAACAGGGAAGCACGAGGTGTACGTGCTATCGAGAAGAGTAAATCATCCACGCATTGTCGCTGCTCGCTTAATCCTCATTCTAACGACTCTCTTAGCCACCAGCCGATTCTCCGGAGCGAGTGTCACCCTTGAATGGCAAAGCCTACGCCCCCTTTATCCAGACTAGTTACTCAGACACCAGCGCCCTTACCGAAAGCCTGGAAAAGCGAAGAGTCGAGGTAGTAATCTGCGCCTTCAGCCTTCGTAACGACAGCGCATGCAACGCACAGGTGCAGTTGATCCAGGCTGCCGACAAAGCCTCTTCTGTCAGTCGCTTCATACCATCCGAGTTCAACATCGACTATGATCTCGGCGATGCAGTGCCGTATTCAAACAAGAGGTTTCACTTGGCAGGTAGACGGGCGCTTGAAAAGACAAATCTGGAGTTCAGCTACATCTATCCTGGCATGTTCATGGACTACTACGGCATGCCCAAATTCCCAACGCAGTTGAGACCGCTATGCTTCTTTATCGACCCCGTCAACCAAGTTGCAGTCCTTCCAGAGGACAGCGAGGCAAAAATGTCCATGTCTCTAACCACCGATGTTGCCCGCTATACTGCCCTGGCGCTCGACTTGGATAAATGGCCAAGAGTCATGACAACCACGGCGAGCACTGTCACTTTGAAGAACCTTTTACGTCTGTTTGAGAAGTATACAGGACGTGAATTCAGCGTTGCGTATCAACCGGTGTCCAAGTTTCTGGAGCATGATAGCATGTTGCTTCCTGAAAACGGCGCCATCGCCGAACGGTTTCCCCAGCGGTTTCCGGGTGGCCTCAATCAAATTCGGGCCTTGGTAGCTGATCTGGAAGCAAGTGTGGCCCTCGGAGCATATGATTTGGACAGGGTTGAGGGCCAGTTGAATCTCACTGAGGCCTTTGAGGGCAAAACGGCTCCACCTACACGTATTGAGGATTTGATGAAAACAGCATGGGGGAAGGATTAAGGAATGATTCCATTCTACGCTCCTCTTTTGCTATGGATATATACCATGTCGATTGAATATGTTATGTCTTTAAAAATAATAAAACCCAAAAAATATTGCTTTTACCCTGTCCTTTGCCCTGAGATATTTTTATATAAGCCTTGAGCGGATATTGAAACGACACCATGCTCAATATGCTTATTCAGGGGCCTGCCCGATTCCTTGCGGCGAAAGACTCAGATATTACGACAGAACTCTTAACTTATCTTTCCTTAGGTAAGGGTAGCTACCAAGACATGGTAAGATTCATCATCGTTCTCATGCCTTGTTTACTTCTCAACCCATTGCCTACGTACACAGTCGCTGCATATTGTGCCAACTCACCTAGATGTCGGTACAAACGTTGCTCTGTGGGCAATTGGTCTTTACCGAGCTCGCACAGACATATATAAGGTCTTTGCAATCGTATTTCTAGCAAATAATTGGTGTGGAGGAGTACATGAAGTGAAATAAACAAGTATATGCTTGACAGCTGAGTTAGTTGCGTGTTACATAGCCCTACTGCCATCTCTTATTTCTCTGCGGCAGTCTCCTTAGTAAAAGGCTTTCTTGCAGTAACCACAATCATGGGCCAGTAAGCATGAATGCTCTTATTGCGCATATCTTCCTTGGCCTTTGCAGCAAGAACATTGACCTCCTCAGCCTGCCATCCCAGTCCCCTCGTCAGCGCCGCCATCAAGAAGCCCTGAAGACCTGCTACAACGTTTTCATGGTTCCAGGCGCCGATTTCCTTATACTTAGGGTCCCGTGGCCATGTGTTAGAGGGCCACTTAAACTTGTACTCTTGAACATCCTCGAAGCCGGCTTTCTCGAGCAGTCCTCCAAGAGTGTTGAGGTCGATGAATGCGCGCCCAGATTTGGCAGCAGCTTCACCTAGATACTTCATAGACTGGAAAAGAGCATGTTCGGGGGCGAGGGTGCCGTCATCTGAGAGAGGGAGTGTGAATTCTTGGAGTTCGATGTAGCCTCCTGGCTTGAGATTCCTACAGGGGGTGAGAACCGACCGTTGGGGCGAGCAGAATGAAGATACTGAGACTTACTCAAAAGACTTGCGAATATACTCTTCCCAGTCAGATATGCTCGAGTTATTCATCCTGCTATGTATGTAGTCGAATGGTTGAGAATATGTCCATTCCTCATCCCAATCATCAATCTCAAATCTAACATTAGGGGGGACACTTTAATCTTGGTCAGCTCATGCATGAAGAGGAATCATGCAGGACTTTTGCTCACAATTGAGGTTGGCTTGGTGAGAGATCAATGCCGATAACCTGCAACGCAAACATGTCAGAGGGATGGAGAGTTGATCAACGAACTTTGAATTCTAACCTCAGCTTCGGGATGCTCGTCTCCAAAGTCCATGGCCCAGATGCCAGTACCGGTGCCGAGATCGAGGACCCGTCCAACCTTGGAATCAGCCTTGTTGGGTGGAGCCAATCCCAACTTTCCATCAAGAGTAAGGTCAAAAATGTGGTGCTGGAGGTCTATGGATTTCATATTAGCCAGCAACAGACTACCATGAAGGCACACAAACCTAGTCTCTCGTTCTCGGCATCATCGTTGGGAAAGTGATACTCTGGACGCAATTAGCTCATTGTGCCCCTGAAACAGCCCTCGAGGCCTAGAGAAGGGGACAAGCGACTGACTTCCATCGTGGAACTTGTGATAGGTTCTACCATTTTCCTTTCTGTGTTCTAGAATGGAGCTACTCAAGCTTGCTGTCGATGAGGCCGTGTCCTATCCCAAACCCGGGTTAGCCTCATAGAGCCACCGACGATCACGGAGGGAGCGGATGATCCGGACCTCGTTGTCGCCATAGGTAGAGTCATGATCGTCCGGCTCAATAATTTCCTGCATGTTGACGTCGTGCCCTTTCACGAGTTATTGCGATATGTCTCTTCAAAGAAGCGAAACCTGCAAGTTTCTGGAGTTGCTGTGGAGAGATTAAAGGAAAGGATGATGTGGTTCTTGAACAAAGCGGGGTTTGAACACACGATTTTCCCTCATGCCCCGCCTATCATCCGTCTGTGGTTAGACTAAAGACATGACAGGGACAGAGTGACTCCCATTGGCTCTCTGGTGGTGGATGAAGATGGTGGTGCAATGGTGGCCAAACTCAAGTTCTCAACGTCGATGCAAGACTTGTAAATGTGCGCCTAGGGTTTCAATTTATCTTATATCTCACATTTATTACCTCTTAAATACGTTAATTTCTGATGATTTTGACCGTTCTAAGAGTAGTGCCCTACCAAAGAACTCTCTCAAGACCCCTAACTAACCAGTCTGTGCAGTAGAAGTCTTGGCAGTATCCGTAACAGCCTTGGCAATAGCGGCCTTTTCGTACTGGAATGCTCTGGAATTACTTGAAGGTTCTGATTAATAGACCGCTTATTTGAGAGTTAGAGCAAAATCGACCTAGAGCACATTCGATGAGACCTCATCTCATTCTCGGATTGTTTCCCCTGGCCTCCCCACCCTACGAATGAAGCATCGCAATTTTGGACAACGTCGTCCTGCGATCATATTCCCGAGTTCCGGGAGCTTTGGAAGGCATGCAGTGACGATCCAGAGGACACGGGTATTGTCCCGGTCGGATCCGATGTATGCCCTGACCTTTCTGCCGGGTCACGGAGACAATTGACGACGAAGATGAGGACGGTAATGAAGGCGATGACGACGGCAAGCCCACAACAGTTATCGTCTCTGCCGGACCTCCAATAGAAGGTTCAATTCTCACAGCGATAATAGCGCCTGGCATGGTTCTTATTAGGGTGTTTATAACTACCTAGGTAAGGTGTGTATGTTGTGTTAACTCGGCTCTGTCGATCGGTGTCTACACTCTTAATCTCATGTCTGTCTATACCTAATTTACCCCCTCTT